>PVJL010001587.1:0-17500 GCA_004026885.1 Lyroderma lyra | reverse complement strand
CCAAGGCCTTGCCGAGGCATTGCATTGACCTTCTCCACCGCTCCCTTCTTACAAGATTTCTTTTTGAGTTTCTTCATCCTTACCAGCAAATCCAAGGCCGAGCTTTGTGCCAGCTTGGGGCTAGCTGAAGCCTTCCTTCAGCGTGCTGATTTACGGACGAGTCCTTACTTGGTGGGATGGATCTCTTTTACATGCATTTAATCCCACTTTAACACATGCTTCAAAGTCCTGCCAAAGTGGGTTTAGAAAATACATTTTGCTAATGCATCTTTGCTCTCATGTTGTCATGTGGTTATTTTAAATTGGGGCATAGAATTAATATGTAGACATGCACCCGATGAACTGTGCTTCTCCTTTCAGGCTAATGGAGGCTGGCAGGACGCAACAACTCCATCTTCTGTGACTTCTCCTACAGAAGGCCCAGGAAGTGTGCACTCTGATACCTCTAACTAATCTCTGGCAACACTTTTCCTTGAGCTGACATGCCTTGATAAGTGCATTCGGAGCAATAGGAGGAAAAGGAACGCGTTTTTGTAGCCCACCATCTACAGCTTTACTGTAAAACCTTGTCTTATTAGAGAACTTGGTAAATCTGTTTTTTAAGGAATCATAATCATTTGTATTTATACTTAAAAACACACAATGTTAAAAAAAAAAAAAAAAAGCACTTTATCCAATTAGGCCAAGATTAACATTGTTGACAGTCCTGTAGCTATTTTATCATAATTTATTATCAATATTTTACATTAATGATTTCACAGTTGCCAATTACTTGGCCTTAAGGGTAAAAAGTACAATATATGCTAAACCTCGATTGTTAAGCAGATGCAAAGATTCACCTCACCGAAATTGAACTTCGTACATATTTCCATCGCAGACTTTGTCTTTCTTTCTTATCACTAATGGTGTTGGACTAAAGGAGCTGTTTGCTATCTCTGTTAATGACGGTTGTGTTTAAGAATCTTCCTCGTCATATTGTGTAGCGAACTCTTATGTTATAATTAGATCAGAGACTGGTAGCATCTTTTCTCTCTCTGCAAGCACCAGTGCCCAGAGTCTGCTCAGTAATTAAATTATGGATCCAGATTTGTTCTGGGAGATGAAGATACTTGCTGCTGATAGAGGTGAACACAAGATCCGTCTGGGGTTTTACGGTGTGTGCTGGGTGCTGCACAGACTTGTCAAGGTTTGCTACGTCCTCTGGGCATCAACAAAGGCCCTGCTCTCTGGAGTGTTGTATATAGTGTAGCAAAAGAGTATTTATACATCTCACCAATCAAAACACAGCTTTATTACCTCATGCGAACTCATACAAACCAATAGAATCTCAACATGTTCTGTAGCTTAGAGTGCTCACTTACTACCTCTGAACAATACTCACGCTGTAGTTTGTCTCTTTCTTATCTTTCTGCATCTTGTAATTAATTCTTTGTTTCCCTTCATAAAATGTAATGTACATTGTAATCTTTTAAAAGAAAAATCAGGGTTGCATTTGCAACTTTTAAAAACCCGAGAGTGGAAACATTGGGTCTTAAAATTAACACAGGATCGGTAAAACTGTTGTAAATACTGAGCAACATTTTGAATGTTCTTCATCTTGTTACTAATCCATGCAAAAGAAAAAAAAAAGCAGCTGACTAATTGTGATGCATTCAGATTTCAGTATTCAGTACTGTATATTTCACCCTATGTAATGGGGCCCCCCCTCTCCTCTCCTTTCTCCCTTTTTGTATTGTATGCGATTCTGAAACTGACTGAGTCATGAAAAAATTTGTGGCGGTGATTCTAATGTATTAAAAACGTTTCGTGTTCCTTTCTAACTGGATTACACCCTGGATTGAAAAAGTCTTCCTCGTGGTAGTTATATGTAGTTTCAAACATGAATAAACTTTTTGCTTTCATGATTAAATGTTGATGAAATTTCTTACTCCATCACATGAGCCAGCCAATGCAGGCCAAGGAGCAAGACTGTCCAGAAGCAGGCCTGGGCATGGAAGTGTGTGACCTGTGAGAGAGGGACCAGGAGATGACAGTGAAGCTGGATGTGCGGGAATAGCCCCGACTGACTGATGGCTCCCCGTGCGGGCTGCTGGCTGGCTGCTGCAATGCTGTCTTGTTTTCCCTTGATCCTCGTGCTCCAAGAGCACAAGGAAAGTATCCCCATTTTCACAGGTTATGAAACTAAAGCTCATACAGGTTGAGCAAATGCCGTAAGGTCATAGACCTAGGACAACAAAGGGCCACACTTTGAACCCAGGTCTTTCTGCCCTTGGAGCTCACACCCCTGACCTTATGATGCATTTGGCACTTTTTTGTAATTTTTAAAAAGTAACTAGTCTTGGGAGTTCCCTGGTGGTGTAGTGGCTAGGCTTTGGCGCTCTCACCACTGCGGCCTGGGCTCGAGTCCCCTCTAGGAAACCACCAAAAAACCAACAACAACAAAAACCTGTGCAAAAGTAACTAGTCTTGTCACATTCACTTGTTCACTTTTATAACTTCTGTGAGATACCAGTTAAGAACAAGCAAAAACTGATCTGAAAAGAGTGAGCCTCAGATGCCGTGGGAAAAAATAAGTGCAACTTCTCTTAACATATCTTTTAAAACTCTAAACTTGTAAAATGTAAGACCGACTAGGAACCCGTTAACTAGATTAAACATTGTTTTTGTTTTATTCAAATTGCTAGAAATTCCATATATTTGCATACACATCTGTCGCTACTATCTAAATCCTTATAATAAAAGAAGTCAATAGCAGGTAATTGGCCTGTTTACTATATCTCAAGGAAATTGACTCACAGGAAATCAGATTAATGTTAATCAGTTGCAGCAAATTGTCTATGATAAATACAACTGTTTTACTATTTCGGTTGGTAGAGCCAGGCAAAACAAGGTCTAGAGCCGCCACTCGCATTAATCTTGAGGTGGTTATACTGTAAAGTTTATAAAATAGATTGCTCTCCAAAGCTGTCCTCCGTCATGTGGGCTCTGGGCCTGCCCCTAGGAATCTCTCCCATGGCTAAGGAGTTATTTGCGTGATTCAGTTAGCTTATGGGTCAGCCTTTCTTATATTTGTATATAAAAGTCTCTAGGCTATGATTTTGCAAAAATATATCCTGTGGAAACCTGACATACACACAGTACATCTTTAATGTCTAGAAATACACTTCCTAAGAACCATCTCAGGGTTTATCTCAGACCAGTCTGTTGGGAGGAGCATACACCAGGGTTTGTTGGAGATTTACACCTTAACTAGCAACTCTGGAGGGAAATGGGAGTCTGAGGTTTTATTGGGGGGGTGGGGGGTGGTGGCTAAATAAAAATAGCAATTCCTTTCCTGTGTGCTAGTTTAGGAGGCATTTGCACGTTTTCCCCCTCTGGTGGGGGCCGGGGAGGGCAGAATTCTTTATTTCATAAATGAGGAAACTGGGGCACCGCGTGGGCCCCAAGGTTTATATGTCACTTCAAATTGGGTGAAATGTATTGATTTGATAGATTTTTTCACCAGGTGCCTTTTCTGGGTCAAGCAATGGGTTAGGGGCTAGATCCACAGATGAATAAAATCAGGTCCTTTGGGAGGCTAAGATCCTGGGTCTAATCCTTGTTCAGAAAGCAAACGCTCTGTGAGGGTATTAGGCTGGTGGGTTTCTGAACCTCGAGCCTGGAGAAGTGAGGGTCCCACCACGCCATTCTCAAAGTCAAAGAAAATCACAGGAATCCACCTGAGACACCCAGTCACAGGCTCAGGGGCCTGTCCACACGTACAGTTAGCTGCACAAGGGCTCATGTGTGCTCACAGGAGAACACATGCAGGTTCACAAGTGTCTCCTCACGACGGGCAGGTATCAGTGTTCCACATGGAGATCAGCGTTCCACCTGGAGGTACACGAGCGGTGTGGAAACCTCTAAGTATAGTGGACCAGGTGGCCTTGCAAACGGGATCAGCACATGTCTGAGCCCTGAGCTGGGCAGCGGCCTTGTAATAAGGGGCCGGCCGGAAGTAAGGGGCGGGGCGGTGGTCCAGGACAGCCCCCTTCCCGTGTGGAAAAAGTGAGGTGGCGATAAGTCTACTAGATGGGGTGCTGCTTTAGGAGTGATATGTGTGTTGTGCTGTGAGAAAGGGACCTTCACTGGGCTGGCAGCCACAGTTTATGGAGCATCTATGTGGCCTGGCCCTCGGCCAGTCATGTTCTGCACATTATTTAATGCGCTTGGAGCCCCACGTGACCGGCACCATCATTACCCTGTATTCAGATGGGGAATCTGAGATACAAAGAGGTGACATCACCTGTCCACGATCTCCCACAGGGCTGGAGTTTGCCCTGTGAAGCCCCCATGTGACACCTTCCGGCAGTCACTGGTCACGGGCTGGACAGAAGCTCCTGAGAACGTGGGCCACCGCCTCCAGTGCGAGGGCCCTTCTGGGGCACGGTGACTAGGGAGATGACCCCAACTCCCACCCCTGTGAGCCTGCAGCTCTCCCGCCTTGGTTGCCTGGGCCACCTGTGCCCTGTGTTGTGTATAGGACGTGGGTCACAGACTGTGGTTCTAGCTGTGTCTTTGGATCATAAGGTTAGGGATGAGGGACAGAAAGAGCCACATCCTTGGGCTGGGCTGGGAGGCGAACGGACCTGGCAGGGTGGCGGTCGTGATGCAGGACGGGCGCTGAGCGCGGGCCTGAGCACGCCCCCCCCCCCCCCCCCGCACCCCGGCGTGTCCTTTGTCTTGGGCAGAGTTTCCCCTGTGCCTCTGCGGGCGCCTTTCCAAGTCCCGGTTCTGTCCGGCTCAGCTCTGGCCCCTGGGCTCTTAGCCCACTACCCACATGGCCGACTCCGGGTGTGAGCAGACCTCACCCCCACGCATGGGCTCCATTCCCGGCTCTGCCTTGGGCTGTGTGACCTTGGGCGAGGGTCTTAACCTGCCGGGCCCGTGTCCTCCTTCCCTCCCGTCGGCACACTGTCCCTGGGGAGCGCATGCCCGGGAAGGCTGAACCCAGACCGCCGTGTGCTCGATGGAGTCGGGCCCTTCCTGGCAGCCCCTGCACTGCAAACGGGCTGACCAGACCACTGAGCAGCGGGCAGAGCCCCGCGAGGGCAGGTGGGTTAAGACGAAGAGGCCTGAGGAGGGCGGGCGCGTGGCACGCGGCAGGGCCAAGGGGAGCATGCGCAGGCCCAGGGCGGGGCAGGGCCAAGGGGAGCATGCGCAGGCCCGGGGTGGGGCAGAGCCAAGGGGAGCATGCGCAGGCCCGGGGTGGGGGGGCAGGGCCAAGGGGAGCATGCGCAGAGCCCGGCACGGCGCGTCGCGGCCGCCACCGAGGATGCGAGGAGCCACCCTCCAGGCTCTTGCCGACCCTCCCAGCAGCCTCCATCCCACAAATGAAGGCACCGAAGCCGGCTGGTCGGATACAAGCCTGCGCGCGTGGGAAGCCCAAGCCCACGTTTTTAACCCTTTGTGCCTGGCTGCCTTGTCATGCTGGGCGGACGCACTGTGGGTGAGCCCCTGGTGAGAGCCGAGCTGAGGAGGGGACAGACACCAGTTGCCACCCCCACCTCCCCATCAGAGCCATGGGCTCCCCTCCCCCCCAGCCTGGGACCCCAGAGACACCCAAGAGGAAGGCTGCTTTATCCGCAGGCACTTCATCGTGTCTCTGCTGGGCCTACGGCCCCAGCCCCAGGACAGTAAGCCTGACTGCCCCTCCGCCCCGGCGACTCAGGTGCCACAGGCTCAGCCCGTGCGCTCAGCGCCTTTCAGCCGGGCCCTCTCTGCCAAATGCACTGCCCGGAGCTACACCTCATGGCCAAGTTGGGACCATCCCTGTCGCAGGGATAAAAACAGTGTCCAGGGCTTCAGGGTGGCCCTATGGCTGGGGAAGCACCATGGCTCGGTGCCGTCGAAGGCGGCTCTGCAGAGCGTCCTCGGGCAAGTCACGTGGCCTCCCCATGCCTCAGTTTCCTCCACCGCCGAGCACCTGCCTCCCCGCATTGGAGGGCGGCTCCAGCTGGTGCAGGTGACGGGCCCCGCGTGCAGCTGGGGGGCTGCTCTTGTCACCTGCTGGCCCACGACCTGCCCCAGCGACCTCCTTTCCGCCTCGGGTCCCGCTTCGTTCGCTGTTGCTAAAAGCCGGGTCTCGGACACGTGGTGGTTCATTTCCCTCAAAGCGGCGGGATGCAGTGGGAAGAGCTGGGACTCGAGTGCAGTCCTGCCACTCCGCAGCTGTGTGTGTCACCTCTCCCCGCGGCCTCGGTTTCTGCACCTGTGAATTGGGGACTCTGTCCCTCCCGTCCTCACGGGGAGCGTTGGGAGGACTGAATGAGCTCGTGTGCGCCCGGCGCCCGGGCCTCTGGGCTGGGTGGGCTCTCCTCCCGGGGTTACTGGTACGTGGTGTCCCACTTCGGAGGAGGACACCCCACCTCTGGCCCCGCTGGCTGGAATGATTACTCCTCGTCAGCAGAGGGGTCAGCGTGGGGGCGGGGGGCGGGTGTCAGTTGCCGCACGAGGGCGCCGGGGGTGGGCCCACCCTATTCAGTCCTCCAGCCGAGGCCCCGGCCTCACCTCTCACGCCATCTAAGGAGATCACAAAAGGCCGATGCTTTATTCTTGGTAAAATTTCAGCAGAAAGTGTATGCATCATTAAATATGGAAATCCAGAATTTTATTAGCAATCTGCTAGATCTGAACTGACGCCAATTAAACAAAAAAGATATCATTTATAAAAAGGCAGAGTTCAACTTGTATTAAATATGAAATGCAATTTTCTCCTGGTTTTGATTTATTACTGGTGGTCCATTGTTCAAAGAAGCATGTTATATTTCAATAGAGAAATATTGTTTATTCATTAATATTTTAAAACGGCTTATTGCTGTGCATGGCTCTCACCGAATGAAACTTATGATTTAAAACATGAATTAATAAACACATTTGAAAGTGTTAGACGAGATCACAACCTCTCATTTTTCATTTTCCTGGGAGCATATTAAATTTTTATAATTCTGCATCTACAGTTTTTTTCTTTTAAATAAAGATGCAGATTTGGAATTACTCTGCTAATTTCAGGTAACCAGGAGCGAAAAGCAATATCGTGGGGACCTGTGTCAAGATCACAGAATCCCCAAGAAGACGCTCAGGTTTATTTTTGTAATATTCATAAATCAAAATAAATGAGCTTTGTGCAGGAGGCAGCATTCATGTGCGTTAGGATGCTGGCTGGAGCAGGCCCATGCACTGGGACTGTCTGTGTATGTGCAGTTGGGTTTTACATGTCAGCATTCACAGACACACACATGTGTGACTAAGTGTGTGTCCACAGAAACACATGCATGTCAGCCTAGATGCTTGAGTGCACGCAATCTGAGGTGCATCTCAGTTGCTTGGTTCAACATTCAACCCTTGTTGATTGAGCACTTACTACATGTCAGGCACGGTGCTGGTTACCAGGGGTGGGCTGGTTACAGGGTGATCTCCCTGCCTGTCTCCTTCCACATAGCTGCCTGAGTGATCTCCCCACCAGGGTTCTTGAATTTCCCACAATTCCTCCAACATAAAAAATGATGCCTTCCATGTGGTGAGCTCTTGGGAAGTATTTGTAGATGGGCTGATACACCAGAAGCTTAGGAAAGGAAGAGATGGCCTGGAATGGAAGGGGGGGGTTGGGGAAAGATGAGTTGAATTAAGCTAGGAGAAAGGCACAGCCTGAATGGGGGTGGGGGACATCAGGGAAATGGAGGTCCAGGTAAGGCAGAAGGGAGGGGTGCATCCTGAGGACAGAAAGGGACTCTCCCCAGTGCAGCACCCAACCCCGCTGAGAGCTCACTCCTTGCCCAGCCCCCACCCCCCACCCTGAGTCTAGCTCACTGCAGCCTCCCAAACATGCTATGGGACACGCACTGTCACTGCCCCATTTTACGGAGGAGGAAGCAGAGCTCTAAGAGGGAAGAGACTTGCCTTGGGTCTATGGCTGAGTTCATGCCTTTTCTAAAGAGCTAGAAAGAAGATGTAAAGTTTGCAAAATGGCCCAGCGGGTGTATAGGGAGACAGGGTTTGGGGGATCCTTCCGCTTACAGAAGAGAGAACCCTTGGTGGTGCAGAATGCAACCCTTCCCCCAGAGCACTCGCTCTGGACGGGACCTGGGAGATGAACACACCTAGCCTAACCTGGGGGAAGTGAGGACACAGTAAGGCTCCCTGGGACACACACACACACACACACACACACACACGCACATGCCCACGCACACACACGCACATGCACACATGCATGCACATACACGCACGTGCACACGCACGCGCACACACGCACGCACACGCGCACGCACGCACTCGCGCGCGCACGCGCACGCACACGCGCACACGCACGTGCACGTACGTGCACGCACGCACACGCAAGCGTTTCTCTGGAGTGGACTTGCTGGAATTCAGTGCAGGCTCCTCTTGAACCTCACAGATTGTTTTCCAAAGTGGTTGTACTGATTTAAATATCCACATACTTGTCAACATTTGGCATGTAAAAACTTTTTTCCCAACCTGGTGGTTGGGTGATGACATAGCAACGATGTGAATTTGAATTTTCATGGTTACTAATGAGGTTGAGCATCTTTTCACCTGTTTCTTCCTTATTTGAGTTCTCTCTTCTGGGAAGCAGCTGTTGAAGACTTTGACCCATTTTTCTTATGATTTCTAGGGTGTTTTAATGAACAGTAGTACTTAATTTTAATTAATGCTTAAGCAAAGATTTTGTTTGTTTTGGCTTGGTTTGGTTTTTTGGTTGCTACTTTTTGTGTATGGTGTGAGGTAAGGGTCTCATTGTCTCAACACCATTTATTGGAAAGCTGGTCTTTCCCCCAGTGATTGGCAATGTCGTCTCTGTCATGCATCAAGTGTCCCCCTGTGGCTTTTGAGCTGTGTGTCCATTTCTGGGCTGACCACAACTGGCTTAACTACTGCAGCTCTAGAGTTGGCCCTGATATGTGATAGAACAAGTTCTCTCACCTTGTTCTTCAGGAATATTTGGGGCATTCTTGGCCCTTGGTTATTTCTGTATACATTTTAGAATCAGCACATCAAGTGCCATAAAAAGATTCTGTTGTAATTTTGATGTGGATTGCATCAGCAGAATTGATATCGTTTAATCCATGAATGAGAGCTCTACCTTCGTTTATTTCGATCTTCATTAAGGTCTCTCAGTAAAGTTTTCTAATTTTTTCCATTAGAATGTTCAGGGTCCCATTCCTGGTACCCAGTCCCTCCATATTATAACTCCAAATTTCCGTTTGTCTAAACTTTCGGAGCCAGGTGGAGGGGTGGGGACAGGCCTTTCCCAACAGTGAATACGCTCTAGGTGAGGCGCCGCCCTCTGAGAAGCAAGGTCTTCTGTCTCATGGCTTCTCTTCCTCCCCCCCCCCAACTTCTCCCTCCCTTTTTTTTTTCCTTTCTTCTTCCTCCTGCCTTTTTGAAACAAATTAATGCATTTATTTTTAAAGAGTAGTTTCTATAGCAAAATGAAGCAGAAAGTACATAGAGTTCCCATATGGCCCTCTCCCCAAAGCCTGCACAACCTCCCCCACTACGGACATCTTGCATCACAATGGTACTTTAGCTGCAATCAATGAACCTCCATGGACATGTCATTGTCACCCAAAGTCCATAGTTCACATTAGGGTTCACTCTTGGTGTTGTACCTTCTATGGGCTTGGACAAATGCATAATGACACATGTCTATCATTACAGCATCACGCAGAGTATTTTCACTGTCCTAAACATCTCTGTGCTCTGCCTGTTCACCCTCCCTCTTCTGTAACCCCTGGCAACCACAGGTTCTTTTACTGTCTCCATAGTTTTGCCTTTTCCAGAATGTCATGTAGTTGAAATCACATAGTACTTAGCCTGTTCGGGTTGGCTGCTTTCCCTTAGTTATATACATTTAAAGTTCCTCTATGTCTTTTTATGGCTTGATAGCTCATTTCTTTTTAGCGCTGCATAATATTCCACTGTCTGGATGTACCAAGCGTATTTATCCATTCACCTACCTAAGGACACGTTGGTTGCTTCCAAGTTTTGGCAATTATGAATAAAGCTGCTATCAACATCTGTGTTCAGGTTTTGGTTGGGATGTAAGTTTTCAGTTCCTTTAGGTTAATATGAAGGAGGGTGATGGCTGGATCGTACGACAAGAGTATGTTCAGTTTTGTAAGAAACTCCCAACCTGTCTTCCAGAGTGGCTGTACCATTCTGCAGTCCCACCAGCCATGAAGGAGAGCTCCTGCCGCTCCTCATCCTCACCAGCATTTGGTGGTGTTAGTGTTCTGAAACTTGTCCCTGTGATTAAGTAGCGGTACCTCGCTGTTGTTTCAATTTGCAATTTCTTAACTACACGTGACGTTGAACATCTTTTCATTTACTTATTTGCTATCTGTATACCTTCTTTGGTGTGGAGTCTGTTCAGGTCTTTTGCCCGCTTTTCAGTCAAACTGTTCTTTTCCTTATTGTTGAATTTTATGAGTTTTTCCTTTTTTATATTTTGGATAATTGTCCTTAACCAGATGTATCTTCCACAACTACTTGCTTGCAGTCTGTGGCTTGTCTTTTCATTCTTTTGACATAGTCTTGCACAGGGCAGAAGTATTTCATTTTAATGAAGTCCAGCTTATCGATATTTGTTCCATGGATCGTGCCTTTGATGTTGTATCTAATAAAATACCACGGAGGCTTCTGCTCGAGTGTTTCTGCTCCGGTAAGTTGTCATTCTCTGTATTTGCCTGACTCTCTCTCCAGTTTGGGGAGCGGCAGTTTGCCCTGTGACCTCCCTTCTCTGACAGATCTACAAAGAGTTGTTGGTTTTTCAGTTTGTTCAGCTTTTTACTTGTTAGGATGAAGTGGCAATTTCTAAGCTCTTCACATGGCAGACCAGAAACCGGAAGTCCCCCACGGCCATCTTGCCTTCTACTGCGCACGCACGCACGCATGCACATACATACGCACACACTCCTGTATCAGGTCATCATCCTTTTATACATCCTCTTATCCTACTTTCCTTTATTTTTTATTTTTGTTTTTTAAAAGAAATCCATCCTGATGTCTTTCCATTTTCTTCCTGGACCACTCTTTGGTATTGGTGACATAGCACACAGGCAGGGGTGTGTCCACATCCCACTAATCCCCTCCTGACGGACATTTATATTGATAGTTTATCGCTCCTACCTACAATGCTCTATAAACATCCATGAACATAAATCACTGGGGCTATGTTTGATCGTTGCTACAGGATAAATTTGTAAATGTAGGGTTGCTCAGTCAGCAGGTGCATGTCTTAAAAATTTTGAGAAACACAGTCATCTCCTCTAAAAGGCCATCCCCGTCCACACTGTGTCCCTTTCAGTCCCGTGGAGGTGCCTTTGTCAGAGCTCAAGCCTCCATACTGTCCCACGGGCTCAGCTCATGGCATGTATTGTTGCTGAAGCTCCTGTGCCCATATTATCGACCGTATTTGGCTGGGTCCTCCTCGGCCCGGCCTGACCTCCAGGAGGGTATCTGGGTGTTGATTTCTGAAATGCTCTGGGAAATTTCCCTCTGATGATAAAAGTGACGGCTTCCAATGACCTAGTGATGACTTCTCATGGCAGGTCCTGGGCGTGTCGTCTCCTTTAGACTTATTAGCCCCACTTTGCAGGTGAGAAAACTGTGCTCAGAGAAGGCCAGCTTCTGCCCCAGCTCCCTCAGCCAGGGTCAGTCATGGTGTGCCCAACTCTAAGCTGGCCAGCCTCCTCACCGGGCTATTGCAGATTCTCTGAGCCTCAGTGTGGCCAGAGGTCAAGGACACGGACCCCGTTTCTCTCACAGGGAGGTGAGGACCAGGGCAATGAGAGGAAGAGTCTTTGCAACGTTAAGATGCAGGGGACGTGTCCATGGTCAGCGTCAGGGGCTGGGCGGAGACCAGTGTTCAAGCTCTGCCTGGGGTTTTCTACCTTCACCCACAAGACGCCCAGAGCGGTGGGTCCGCGGCTCAGTAAACGCTGGCTGCGCGAGGGGGGATTTCCAACGCGTCACAGAGTCTGCAGGGGCTGTGCCCGCCGGCAGTGGCCGGGGGGTGGGGGGGGTGGAGGGGAGCAGCTTGGCCTTTGGAGCCCAGCACCCACACGCTAATCTGGGCACTGTTTCCCTGTCTGAGCCTTGGCTCCCCCATCTGTAAAGTGGGGGTGGTTCCTCGCAGGGCTGTGTGAGGACTGGATGCGGTCTTGCTCATGCTTTGCTAAACCTAGGGTCTGGCATGCAGTAAGTGCTCATTAATCAGTGTTCCACACTCAGAGTGGCCAGGACACACAATCCAGGCACCTCCTTCGGGAAGCGTTTGCCACCACAGGAGCAGTTTTGCTCCCATGTCTTGTCCAAATCACTGCTGTCCCGAGTCTTCGGACTGTCCCCTCCACCCCCACCGAACCCCCGGCCCTCTGCCCCGCAGCACGCTTCTCCCCCACCCCCACTCTGCCCACCTGGCCCACCGGCGCCCACTCAACTGCAAACAGTTGCTCACTTCCCACATTGTAACAAAATGAGATTTTTGAAGCACTCGGCAGTGAACATGGGGTAGAACAAGGACCCCCAGAGCATTGGCCCCTAGCCCCTGGCGGGCCACAAAAGCAGAATAGGGGTGTGATGCCCTAACAGTGCCTGGCACCCTGCCCCGTGAGGAGGGGCCCCTTCACTAAGCCGGCGAGCGTGCTACGTCGTGTGCATGTCCCTGCGTACACCGCGACCTTGTGTACCCCTCAGCGGTGTCGCTGGGCCTGCTGTCCAGGGCAGGGCTGGTTCGGTGGCGCTGTGTCTGGGGGTGGCGCTGTGTGGCACACCCCATGCCCGCAGGAGCCGCTGGGCCACCCCCCATCTCCATGGCAGCCGGTGGGTTTGTCCCTTTGTCTCACTGTCCTTCCACTTCCATGCTTTGGCTTTGTCGTCCCCGCTGCCCTGGATCCGTCACCGGGCACCAGGGGAAAAGCAGGGTGTGACCCGGCCCGGCCCCTGCATTACCGAAAACTCACCTTCCAGCCTCGAAAACATACAGAAATGTGGTTTCAATTTTGCCTTTACATTGAGTTACGGTGAGCAAAAGAGGCCAAGGCCTCGGTCAGGGCGTGTCTCCTCCGCAGTCTGGGCCTGGCGGGTTGTCAGGAGGGGTGTTTGCTGAGGGGTCACTTCCAGATTGAACTCCCGTCCCGACTGAAGGTGGGGGCGAGGTGCCTGGCGTGAAGGCAACGTGGGAGAAACGGGCCCTTGTATTGGGGAAACTGAGGCCAGAGAGGCCAGGGTTGTGGGCCAGTAAATGGTGCGTTGGGGACTTGAACCCAGTGCGGGTGGAGCCTGTCCCCGTGGCCTCCCCACCACCCCCCCACCCCCACCCCCGAGCCCAGGGCACGCCCGCAGTCACGGTCCTGACAGCAGCCACGCGTTCGGGGGTCTCCCCACGGGCGGGCACCGAGCTCGCCCCACGAGGGAGTGGCCGAAATCCCGTAGCCCTCCGGGCAGCAGAGATGCTGTCCCTGCCCTTCTATGGATCGGGAAACTGAGGCTCAGAGCACTGTGTGGCTTATGCACCCTGCCCACGCCTGGGCTGCAGGGGCAGAGAGCGGGGTCCGGCAGCCCCCCGCCCCCCGGGCCTTCCTCCCCACCCAGGTAGGAGGGTTGGTCACGAGCTGCAGCGGGCAGTTCCCCTGGGATCTGACCCGGTGGGGGTGGAGGGGATTCGGGGTCCGGCTCCGCCCCGCTGGGGGCGCCCTGCATGGCCTCACGCGGACCCCAGCTCTCTCCAGGCCTCCATGGGGCTGAGCCGGAAGGTCACCTTCCTCCCGGGGCCGACGGGAGCCACAGAGCCGGTAAGCAGGAGGGCGGCAAGGCCTAGAGGCCTCGGCCGTTGCGGGGTGAACCGGAGGAGGTGGGAGTGGGGGTCGGGGGGGAAATGGTGAGGCCCGGATTAGGCGGCGTGCCCACGTGATTCTGGGGCTCAGCTCTCAGCCTCGGCCGCACGCAGTGGGTCTGGGCCGCAGCCTGGGCACCGGCACCGACAAAGCCCCCGCTAATGCCAACACTCAGCTCAGGTGAGCACCTGGGGCCCGAGCTGGGCTGGGGTGACAGCCTGACGTGGGCCCAGGTGGGGACCCACAGTCACCAGACCCGAGGTTTGGGGTCCACACGGGGCTGCTCTCTGCCTCCCGCGCAGCTCAGGTGGTTTCTGGGACTCGGGGCGCATGGAGGCTTTGATGAAGATGGAGGCGGCTAAGACGACTGGCAAAGTGCCCGCCCACCCTGGGGCGTCCCGGGAGGAGACGGAGAAGTGGCAGCAAATGTGGCTTGTGTGGCCACAGCCCTGGGCACCGAGGGGCTGGGCCAGGCTTTTCAGTGATGTAAGGGGCCTGCAGCGGGGTTGAGGCCTGAACCTGAGCCATGGGGTGGGGGCGGGGGGCTGCCTGCCGTCCGGGCCGCGTCCCTCCTGGCCGCCCCCGCCCAGACCAGCTCGGGGGGCTTTGCAGGCCTCTGGGTGTGTGGTGTGGGGAGGGCGGTGGGCATCCCCTCTGTGAAATGGGACCCATACTTCTGCCCGGAGCAGGTCCCGCAGCGGATCCCCCCACTGTCTGGCTTGCTGCGGGCAGACAGCGTTTGCTGGGAGACAAGGTCAAGTGTGCAGCAGGCTGGCGAGCAGGACCACCTCTCCGGGCCGGACTCTGGCTGGAGGAGGCCGGGCTCGCGTCGCCGGCGTTCTCACCCAGAGCCCGCGGACTTTCTCGACTTCAGATTTACAAATTGAAAATCATTAATAATTCTAACCAGGCGGTGATAAATCTGAGATCTCTCTCGATGAACCCAGACAGCATTTCATAAATCAAAAAGATTACTTGGGAATTTTTTAAAATCTGACGTCAAAATGTCATGGTTACTAATGGTTTCGGTAGATCTCGTGTGGTGATATATCATTTATCTACACTACATCTCAGATGTGACATGGGGGGCAGAAATGGGATGTCTTTTAATATCGTGAATACATTTCAGCCCATAATAAAGGTATTAACAACTTCTTGGTGCAATTTCTTCCGGAGCTGGAGGTCTGATTTAATGCCATTGTGACGGTGGCCCTGTCCCCTCAGTCTCCAAACTTTCCGAGGCCGAGGCTGGGGAGGCCCCAGAAAATTCTCAAGAGGCTGAGAGAGGGAGCAGCCCCCAGCCCAGTGCAGGCCGGGTGGGGTCACTCAAATCCAGCCCCTGCCCGCAGAGGTGAGAACCTAAGGTAACCTCGCTCCTAAAAAGGGGTCAGGAATCATCTGTTTATGAGCAGCAACCATTATAACTCCTACGAACTGGGCACTTACGACGCACCGATGTGCAGGAAATGCCTGACACGCGTTAATTCACAGACTCCTCATTGCCACCTTGGCTTTCAGTACCACTTCTCTCTGGGCCCAAAGTCCAACCCGCTCTGCCCCACGCACCACCCCTGCCCCACCCTCCCCCAACTGGCTCTTCCCGCCACAGGGACCTCCTTCTGGCTCCTCGAATACCTGCTGGGACTCCTGCCTCAGGGCCTTTGCACCTGCTTTTCCCGCTGCCTGGAACACTCTTCCTAGGCTATTCGCATGGCTCCCTCCCTCACCTCCTTCGCGTCTTTGCTGGAACTGTACCTCTTTGCCAAAGTCACCTTGACACCTTATTGAGCCCTGTAACCTGTCCCTCACCTCCCTTATCCTGCTCTCCTTCCCGTGCTGTTCGCACAGCGCATATGGCAAATGGTCTGCGGCAGCCGTGTCCAACCTTCTGGCTTCCCGGGGCCACCTTGGAAGAACTGTCTTGGGTCACACATACAATACACTAATGCTAATGACAGCTGGGGAGCTAAAAAAACAAAAACAACAAAAAAGAAGGTGCGTGCATGATTTTCCTAATGTTTTAAGAAAGTTCACGAATTTGTGTTGGCCGCATGCAAAGCCGACCTGGGCCGCGTGCGGCCCGCAGGCGCCCGGCTGGACCAGCTTGGGCTGTAGTTCCCTCGTCTCTGTGTGTGTCTCCTCCGCTGCCAAGATGTCAGGTCGGGGAGGCTGGGACCTTTGTTCTGTTCACTGACAAGTGCCCCTCCTCCCCGTCCTGCCAGCTGCCAGCAGGGACGCCCACCCGACTCTCACTCCGCTGCTCTCAGGTCTGTGGCTCCCCGGTGCCGGCGGGATAAAGGCTGGGCCCCTCGGCTGGGCCCCGGGCCCCTGAGCGCTCCTCCGGCCTCCTTTCCGGTGTCACCCTCTGGGGGCCGCGGTGAATCCCAGCGATCCGCCCACCCGTGGCTCCTCTCTCTGTGGCCATCCTGAGCGCTCCCCACTCGGTTTCAGGGGACCCTGAGTCATAATGGGGCAGGGTACGCACCCCCTGACATGCCACATGGCAGGACCCTGGGGTGCAGGTGAAGGTGGGCACTTCCCCATCCTGGGGAAACATTCCTAGAGGCCAGGTCAGAGGAAAAGGGGCAATTAGAGGATCACAGCCTCTCCTGGTGTCGTTGGGAAGCCCAGGGCCCAGAGAGGGGCAGGAAGGGCCCAAGGACACACAGCAGTGAGTGGCTGAACCAGGCTGGACTTTTTAACCTTGCCCACCTTCAACACATGGTCCCACTACCCGAGGCCACGGGGACGGTTTAAGTCTCAGGCATGCCACTTAGGTGCTGTGTGACCTTAGCAAGTTACTTCCACTCTCTGGGCCTCAGATTTTTCTTATGTGCCATAGGGTTGGAGATTCCTCCCTCAGAGGGTTATGGCCACGAGGGAGTAAGAGCTGAGCACCGGGCCTGGCAAGGAACAGAAGTGCAATTCAGGGTCATTTCCCCGTCCCCAGGGTGGGAGCACCCCCGGGCACGGGTCCCAGGAAAGCCGGCCCCGTCCCACAACTGCCCGTTCTTAGTGACGGTGATAACGTGGTGAGGGGCTCCGACCGCCCCACACGCCTGGGGTGGGGGGTGGGGGGACCCGAAGACCCCGCCTCACAGGGGGCCCGGGAGCAGCCGTCAGCTGGGGTGGCTCAGCGGGGCCCCGGGGCCACTCCCTCCCACCCCCTCCCTCGGGCAGCCTGTCCCCTCTGGGGACCCTGCGGCCCTCGGACCCGCTTGCTTCCCTGGTCTGTGAGGGCGGCCCAGGCGGCTTCACCTGGGCGGTCCTCGCCGCCCCCCTCCGCACACTGGGGGGCTCTGGCCTCCGGCCTCCTCTCCGCTTTCTCACACACTCGCCTCCCAGCCCCCCGCGCCCCAGGATGTCGCCGCACACGGCTCCGCATGTCCCCTTCGGCAGCCGGCCCGCAGCCGGTCTCTCCCCGGGCTCAGGGCCGAAGCCCCCTGGGCGCACGCCGCCCCGCTTTGGCCGGCACCCCCGTCGCTCTGCGCCGTTTTGCAGCCAGAGTTCCCTCTGAACCCCGAGGCAGCTTCGGCCTCCCTCTGCTCACAGCCCCATCGGCCTGCCCAGGGGTAAAGGCCCCCCTCCCCCCGCCCCTCCCC
>PVJL010001586.1:0-251060 GCA_004026885.1 Lyroderma lyra | reverse complement strand
CCTTTCAGTACACATGTTCAAGTGTTTCATTAGATCTTGGATTAAATATATAATTGCTATAACCACAAAGAGCAGTATTGTAACTTAGTATCATAACTGTAAGAAAAAATTGCTAATAAATATAAATGTTTAAGTGTTAATAAGCTTACAATTAAGCATGATGAGTCAAGATTAGAAAAAAACAAGGTAGATCATAAGCATATACTGGTGCTCACTGCTACCAGGGCCAATGAGTTACTTGCTGTATGCATCTTGAAAATGGTTTACATATGTAATTTATTTTCTATTTCTTCTTACATGGGGCCAAGATAAACTTGTCTTATATTTACTTTTTCACATTAATAGGTAATGTCAAAGGGAAATCTTAGGACTTTTAGTAGTCAATTGTAAAGTGGCAAAACTGTGATTGGTGTTCTGCAATGTATCATTCTAAGTTCATAACATGCAGGCTAAAAATCAGGGTGCCTAAAATTTGTGAAAGATGTCATTATAAGATACAGTGGAAACTATATTTATAATAAAGAGTATGATTCCATTTTTGATGTTTGCTGACAGCTTTTAAGCCTTATCTCTAGGATATCCTCTTTCACCTCACATCCGGGCAAGCCCAGGCACTCATTTGTCACCATTGTGAAGTTCAAACTATATGCAGGAATGGTCATGTGGTCTAACCACAATACAAGTTCCAAATTAGTCTCCTTTTCTTGCTCTCTTAAGTAGACTGATCAAATATACCATTTTAAACAGGACAAAAAACAACAGTACTGTTCTGTTTCAAACTGTGTCTGCGGTCAGCCTACTGACACCTTGAATTTAGCCCAATGAGATTAGGTTGACCATACGTACTTTTTGAAATGGGACAGTACCATTGTTTTGTGTCCCATTTAAAATGGTATATCTGGTCAGCCTACTCTCAAGCCATTTCCAAAACTGTGTGAAGCCACCCTGCTCTCTCCAGAAAACCTCATTAAGTGAAAGCCAACCTCTTCATACACTTTTGGGGTCTATGTAGCATCATCAGGCTTGACATCCAAACCAAATTTGGGGGAGGCATCCCCCAAATTTTGCTTCTGCAATGTAGCTTTAAAAGTATCTCTTTCCTTTGTAGAAGCAGTTCTTAATTTGGATAATCTTTTCCTTGCTTTCTCCAGGCAAGAAATTCTCAGTAGCTAGGAATTGTCTTAATGATCTAAGTCACAGATATATAACAAAATTGATCTCAGCAAGCAGCCACGTATACGACTCCAGTTTAGGGAGAGTAGATATTTTCTGGAGCAGAATTTAAAAGATTATTTGTAATCACTTATAAATATGTAGGTGATCAAAATATGTTTATCTTGGAACATAAATAAGTATTAACATATTAAAGCACATTGTTTTTATGTCTGCCCATTTAGGTATGTTCCACCAACATTTTTCAGAACCACCACCTGTGTAGACACTCAAATGCTTTTATTCTGCCTCTTAAAGGAAACATTTCTATCAGGATTTAAAAATGTCTGATGCGATAGTCAAATACATGCACTTTGGAACTGGAAAATAAGTGAAAAGAAATACCCAAATAGAAAGTAAAGAATTGGTAACTGTTGGAAATTTAGGGACACAGTATTTGGGTAGGGCTTTTTTTTTGAATTTTGCCACGTAATCAGTGACCTAATCAACAAATATATAGGGCATTCCTTTCCAAGCTTATCAAATTTATAACAACATATTTTTTTCCAAAGAAAATTATGAAAAGGCGTGAAATAAAAATCAACATAACGTTTGTAGTTGTAGTATTTAATTAAGCATCTTCATTAGAATTTAAGTTACCTAAGGAAGCATGTAGCATGCAAGTAACAGGGACTCATTGTATAAATGTTCATTGTTACTGACGATGATGCACGTTCTAAGGAAAAACTAGGACAGATTAGAGCATCACGTGAGAAGACATAGGAACCTACATTGCAGTGTTTACTGACTATCTGTGGAAGAGCAGACAAATTACTATTATTATTCAGTTTTTCTTACCTGTAAAATGAAAGAATAACATTGAATTCCCACAGCTATTGAAAGGATTACTAAACTTAATGCAGAACCTATCATAGTTATTGTTTTGATATTTGTCCTAATCGTACTCAGTAGAAGTCACTTACCTGTATTTTTTTGTTTCTCTTACTAGACTAAAAGCTTTTTGGAACAAGTATTATGTCTTTTCTGTCACTTTATTCCTAGTAAAAACTCCTTTTAGGAATTTTCAGGCAATCACTAGATGTGAGATGACGGTTACTCATAATGTTAACAATTTCAAATCAAGCATACATTGGTCCACTCTTTTAATTGCATATGGTATAGTTGCTGAAATTTTCCAAGAATTATGCATCAACTTTAGCAGGAAATTTTCTTTCCACTAAATATTTTGATCATCTACTTCTCTGCTGCAAAACATGTGAAACCGCATTGATTGTGTTAATTTATTTATGGTATAACTAACTCACCCTAATAAAAATAAACAGATGAGTCTTATCATTTTAGATAGCAGTGGACCACCAACTGAAAAACCAGATGGTCGTGATATTCTCTAAAGTCATATAAGTCAAATTCAAATTAATAGGTTAAACATTAAATTTTGCATTTTAAGCTACATTACTAGGCCAATTTGTTTTATAAATGAAAAGTTTTATTACTACTATGTAATTCATAAATGTTGCTGACAAATAGTTTTTGAAACAATGTTACTTAAATACAGTATTTAAAGAGCAATTTAGGTAATAGTTCAAATGAAATTGTTAGAAAAAGTAGCTTCCTAAGAGCCACCCCTTCACCATTTTTTTAATCCAAGGGAAATTACATAAACATTTTAATGTAATATTTGGTAAAGTGGTTTCAAAAGAGTAGAAAAATAAAGACATTTATTCAAATTTGATAAACATTTATTGAGTTAATATCCCAAGCACAAACTATGAATAAGATGCAGTCCTGGCCTGAAGGTTCTCATACGCATATTCATAGTTGAAAACAACTTGAGCAATGAATTAATAGAGCTGTGCATTAAGTGCTTTACTTTATGAAAGCAGAGGCTTAGAAAATTAATTCTGCCATTTGAAAGGATGAGCCAAGAAAGTCATGATAAGGGGCTTATGTTTGAAATTAATCTCAAAAGATAAATAGAAGTTTGAGAATAAAAGCATTTTGGAAAAGAGGAAATATGTACAATGTTTAACAATATGAGAATGGGAGATTTGCTTGGGAAGAATAACAAGTAGTGCATTATATTAGGAGCCTAAAAATGAAGTGTCAGAGCAGAGAGGTGTGAGATAGGAACAGAAAAGTAGACCAAGATCTGACAATGAAGCTTTTTGTATTCTAAACTAGGAAGTTTAGAACGAAAACAATAAATTTAATTGAAATTCATAGTATTGAAGAAATTTAAGAATAGGACAGAATTAGACCCATATTTTAAGACATTCTTTAGTTATAGTATGCAGAAGGGGTTAGGACATGAGAAATGCATAGTCAGAGAGTAAAAGTGCTGCCCCCAGCAGTCTAGGAAAAAATCAAATCTGGATAGCAGTAAGGTAGTAGTTGGGTTGGAGGTGAGGAAATGGATAAGAGAGTTATATAGGGACTGGAATTAGTAACCTGTGGTGATAGGATATAGGCAATAATAGCTAGTGGAGAAGTGCAAAGATTAGCTAGTTTATAACAAAAAGGTGGATATAATAATTTTTGGTGCTTTTATGTCACAATGTGTGTGGTCTTTCTCTAAGAACATGTGGGAAAGGGCAGCCACACACACGCCTTTCTTGATCTAATGAACTTCAAGAAATGACATGTCTACTTCCATGAGGAAGCTTTAGAAACCAGAGTGTGATTTTTCACACACTCACCCTTTGCCTGAGTGCCCGGAAATGTAATACTGTCTGCTCCTGTTGGAAGCCTCAGTACTTGAGTAAAAATTATGCAAAGCAAAACCCTGGCCAAGTCCCACAGATATGTAAGATTATAAAACACATTGTTACATTTTTTTTTAAGGCACTAAGATTTTTTGTTTTTTTTCTATACCATAACCTTGGTAGTACTGAAGTGATGATGAAATAAAACTAAACTAGAAATAGCAGAGTTCATAAGTAAAATCTTGAAGTTAGTTATAGACATAGGAAATTACCAATTAAGTGATTATATTAGCAGTTGCCAGATTTATAAATTGGGTTCTCAAAATCAAAATGTAGACATGGACACAGATGGGTGCTAACCATATGAAAGCAGACATAGTAATGAATTAAAAAACAAAATGCAGTGAAAACTGCTGAAGATGAAACCCTAAAATATGTCAACAGTTACTTTTGTAGATGCGGAGTTGACCTTGAAAACAACTGTTCATCATCAGAGGGTTTAAATAGAGAAATGACATAATAAGAGCCGTGTTTTTGAAAAACAAAAACCCTTTGCAGTCTGGTTAATTGATTAAAAATAAATATAAACTGGTTATTGACAAATTTCTTTAATTTTTGGTTTAGTCAGTAAATATTTATTGAGAAATTATATCTTGAAAACACATGTTGCTCCTAACATGTTCTCCTTCGACTGTCTTAAAATTATTTCATAGACAAACGGTAAGAGTTTGGGATTATACTTCATATGGTATACCTGAATACATATCAATTTCATAGCTTTATGGCTCCTAAACAAATCAGGAGGAGAAATTCTTCATTGCAGAGAAATTGCTTCTAAAAGCTGCATGTCCTTGAAACCTGGCATATGTGTTCTACAGGATACCTCATAATACAGTACCTTGCCAACCAGTTTATATATTCTCAGCAATTACACAGTGCTAATAACTATTAAGAGTTTAAAGGAGTATAAGCTACATTGCTGACCTCAAAATATTAAAAATCAAGGGAGAGTTTGGGATGAAAATATCAGCAAATGTATCTCTTTAACAAGTGAATACCTTATACAACACTGATAAATAATGTCTCATGGTCACACATTCCTATCTCTTAAGTATTATACTTATTTTTGAAACGTGTTCTTGAATAAAACTTCAATTTGATTTTTACTTTTTATGTTTCCTATGTAAAGTGCTATAATCCATATAAAATTTTAATTTTCTTCACCTTTACAGATCTATTATCTAGTTCTTTTTCTTTTATTAAACTACTTCAAAATGCTGAATTTGAATAAAATTTTATTATTTTCTGCAATATTTCACTACTTAGTGAAAAATACTACCAATAGCAAAATATTTTTTTATATTACTCACATAATACAGTAAATTATTTGAACCTAGGTCAGGAAATACTTTTCACAGTTGAATCATCCAGTTAATAATGAAAAGTTTAGGCATATATTTTGAAAGTCAAAAATAATACTGTATCTATTGACTGATCACAGTGTGCTGACTCATGGAAGAGATGGAGGAAATAGACTGTTATTTGAATGCACACACACAACAAGAGACAAGAAAAAGGCAAGATGATATCTCACAAATGGCATAGGAATGATTCTAACACTACAGAAGGTTTGTTCTTTAAAATAAATGGGTTGCTGCGGAACACTCCAGATAGACTGTTGACCTTGCCTGAGTCAATACAGAAGGGAAAAAAGGGAAAAAGAAACACAGAGTATAAAAAATACCCTCAAGTTGAATAAAACAGGAAATCCTCTTATCTGAAATTGCCCTGTAATCACTATTTGAGTGCAGTAAAAGAAAGATTTCTATTTTATACTTTATTTTCCTTCCCAATTTATAACAATCTAATTTCATTTTAAATTAATGCATCTACAGGAATATTTCTCCTCTTATACCCCAGTCAGTCAGCTGCACAGCTGCCTGATCTATTGGTATATTATCACCAAGTCATAAGTCTATAATATGAAATGCCATTTTTATTCGTTTCTTCTCCTACATAATACAGTTTGTTTGTTTGTTTTTTAGAATACCCTGCAAACAGTAGCATTTCCCCTTAATTAAGACTATAATTACAATTAATTTCATTCTAATTTCATGCTGGCATTTGGCTTGCTTATGGATTAGAATCAGAATGTAAAACAAAAATCGTGAAAAACAGAAAAGAAGACATTGAAAACCTTTTAGAGTGAGTCTGAACAAGTATCAATGTCATATGTTATGTACAGCAACTACTCTTCTAAGTCAAATCCTGTAAATCATTACACTTTTAATTTTTACATGTGATATGATTATTTGTTCATACTGCATTCTCTGATAAATACTAACAATAGCAAAACTTAATATATATATATAAGTATTTCCTCATCATCAGGCAACACAATTCCATTGCCACTAAAGGAGTGTACTATACTAAACTAAATACTAAGAAGCAGATATTTTGATATAGACTGTTACATTCACAAATACATTTAATTTTTCATTTTACCACTTGGAAATTTTTAAATGCTGTTAAGTTTTAAATAATGATAAATCTGACTGTCTAAAGAGTTTTCTGAAATAGAAGAGAAAAAAATACAGTCATTATAGTTTGGTAATTATCAATTAATGTTTATTTCTTAAAAGCGGACATTCAGATGTAAAATAGTGTAACTTTTCTAATGATGAAAAACCATAAAATTAAAGAGCTGTCCTATTAAGTTCCTTCTCCATTATTCACAGAAATAATATTATTTTACCAGCTCTATACTTTGAAATTCCTATAATGAACATATATTTTAAAAAGGCCTGCTCACCTTTATTATGTAAAGATTTATATTTTAACTTCTATCATAAAATTATAAGAAAAGCCAGTGTTTCACCCATTTTTGAATTTATTACATTAACACTTTTGTTTCTTTTTAGTATTTTCAGATCTGTCGCACTTCCTAGTACTAAATCAAATATGGTTACATATCTACAAGTTTCCAGTCATTCAAGCAACTCTTGAGCTCTTGCCTTTTCATAAACTTTAACAGTAATCCTTCAGCAAATGTCTTTGATAGTTTTCTAAAGAGGATATGTTTCTCTTTTGGCATGGTTATTAATAATGGTTTTGAAATTGCTGGTTTAAGTCTCTACTTTTACTAGACTATACTAGAAATAAAGGACAGAGACCAAATTTTTGTTATTCCTAGATATGTCCACAATACCTAGATTATGCTTATAAAATATATATGCACAATAAATTAAATATGTGTAATGATAACTAATCCCCATGGAGTTTACCAAGTGTGAAACTGACTAATAAATTTGGAATTTTATGATTTTGTGATTTGCATTGTCAGAGCTTAGTATCATTACAAGAAGAATATAAAACAAGTGATCTTTAGTTCTCTCAATACCTATTCTTGCCCAATGACCGGCTGAGATTCTGGTCTTTTATGGTGATAAACTCAATGAGGGCTGAGAAAAAATAATGCAAAGGGGGAATGAGTTTCCTTGGATGTTACCTTTCTCTGTTCATTGTTACATTTCCTTCCTCAGCGTTTGCATTCCCAGCAGCTTATTTCTTTTGGAAGTCTTGGTTACATTACTTAAGCTGTTTATTGAGATGTTCATACTATGCAATATAAGAAAGAACTGGCATTATAGTTAAATCTTTAACTATGTAATCTATTTGGAAGTTTGGAAATGAAGAAATAAGTTAAGGTACATGAAGTTTGTAAATAAGTTATGAACCACTTACTTAGCAGATTTTTTAAAATTTATTTTAAATTGAAGTACTATAAATTTA
The DNA here is from genome assembly GCA_004026885.1 of Lyroderma lyra. Classification (NCBI taxonomy): domain Eukaryota; kingdom Metazoa; phylum Chordata; class Mammalia; order Chiroptera; family Megadermatidae; genus Lyroderma; species Lyroderma lyra. The sequence continues at coordinate 243,393 of PVJL010001586.1, read as the reverse complement.
TAATTACTTAATAAATTCTAACGATATTAGAGAATCACAGTGATGATCATATACTGAAATGAATATTATCTCTAGTGAGTTATTTACCTATAAATGCATGTGTATGTGTTCTAGTTAATATTCCTTCACAATCTATATTTAAAAAAATATCCACATTTAGTAGGTTATGTTCTGGCCATGCTACCCTCAATAAAACAATTTATTTACTTAATTATTATATTCAATCTGTTTCAAGGGTCTATATAGCATATAAAAATGTATTTAAAAACAATTATCTCTGGGAAAACATTAAATGTGCATCATTTAGACTGGCTCAGAGAAAGTTTTGATAAATTAAAAAGTCCTGGTGAGAGTGGACCAATTTTTTTTATTAGTTAAACACAGAATAAGAATCAATGTCAGTGTGTCAATCTATTAACTTATTAGTTGACAATATCCTGTTGGTCTACACTAGGTTTCTATCACTCGTAGACATACAGCCTAATACCTATAATAAATATATCAACCAGCCAACCAATCAAATCAGTCACACAAATAAAGTCATTAACCTATGTGATCAGATTCAACCACAAAGTGAATGTACATATTTAACTCTTTAGTTAAAATATGCATCACTTATCAGTTGCTTGATAGTCAACATTTCTAGCAAGCTCTGTGGCTTGTTAAGGAGAAAAGAGTTTGGGAGAATTAATAAGATAAATACTGCAGTTACAGATGTTTTAGAACCCAAAACCCAAAGCTACTAGCCATTTTAGTGCTTATTTCAAATAGATTCTATTTCCAAAAAGGTATTTGAAGAAATGACTGCTTCATTAATACACAAAATCAGTGTATTACTGCTAGTATCTGTCATTATATTTTTGAAAGTGCCTTGATGTATTTTTGTATAAGAGCTCTAAATATCTACCTTCTATTTACTACATACAGGCCATCAATTTTGTCTCCAGCTATCTGTAAACTCTACCCACTATTACCTTGTTAGGCTGGGAAGAAAAAGTCTAAAATGCATTACCATGTGGTATACTGGAAAGAAAGGCAATGTTTTATTTGAGACAATTTTTGACAAATGCTTTCATATTGGATTTTAACATTTTCACCCCAGTTTTCCACAATATTTACATTAGATGACTAGAGGTAGAAGCAAAAAGGGGCTGTATATGTCCTAGAACATCTCCATACACTAAAGGGAATAATCTTACAAAATAAGAACCCTGGTCACTTAAACCCTAATAGATGTTATGCAAAAGCTTTACTATCAAAAGCAATGACAAATAGGTGCATAAAGCCATGTCTTGCATAAAAATAGGCATCATCCTATATGTCAATTAAGTGGCCTCACTCCCTCCAGGGCTTCCTTACGTAGAAGCTAATCACTAAATGCTCTGTTAACTGGGGGAATGGGAAAGTTCGATTCATGAATATACTCCTATATTGAGTGCCTATTATATAATCCATAATCAAAATATATGCTAATGGTCTAAAATACACACGTAGTCACATACTTCCGGGAACGATAAGAGTGCCTAAACTTCTATAGAAGTCTGTGACTGTACATTAGGGACATGTTCTAAAATGTCATCTTCTTTGTGGAATCAATTTCTAACAAGATTCTCCAAAAAAGTAAATTAGTTGACCCTCAAAAATGGATAGACTGTGAGAGTCTCTACGGGTTTAGGAAGGAACCAAGGTTCCTAGAAAATGTTGACGTTCAGGGGCAATTACACGTCTGGTTTATTTCTCCACAATTATTTGATCAAAAAAAATGCGAAATAAATACATTTATAAATCTAATCAGTTAATGTTAGACCAGAACAAATCTGGGTCTCCAACTTTATAATTCACTCATTCTACCAAAATATAACCAGCAATTATTTCCCAAGAGTATTACATCTAAAATTGGCTGACATTGAATGTAAGGTCAAGAAAATCATAAGCATAAGATGACATTTTAAGGTTAATAATTAACCAGACATGAACAGGTTTTAGACCTAAGTCTTAAACCTTGGAAAAATCTTCCCCAAGAACATAGTTAGCAAGGCTTATCAAAATTCTTTGAATCCATTAATGACCCTAAAACTGTTACTTCTCAAGGTCATACTATGAAAGCTTGTAGTGATACTAGAAGAAATAAAAAGTATGGAATAAATGTGAATATGGTTTTTATAGGACAGATTCTACCTGGAGTTATCTTTTATTAATTTGTTTTCTTGTGTTTCTGGCAATTATTTAAAATGAATCTACTAAATATGCTATAATTAAAAATCATTGAGTTCTTTATTTATCTGCCACATTATGCTTCTCACAATTACTACTGGTAGGCATTTTTGTTTATTGCTCTGTAAGTTTTGCTCAACCCAAATCAGGGAAATTGCAAGTAATTTGGCTAGGTAGTTACAATATTACTAATAGGACTTATGTTTTTATAGTTATCCCCCAGATTATTATAAATCTAATTAATTGCTCTGAAGAACACTTCAAAAAAGCATGACAACTAGGATTTTCTCTATGCCTAAAAAGTATATTATTATGGGGCCTTCTTTGTAGAATATTCAACCATGAAGAGAGAGGAAAATTATCCTTTGGCTTATAGCTTACCTTGATTTAAAAAAATTAAAAACTCAGCATTTGCAAATTAGATAATTTAATTTCACGGAGAATAATAAAAAATAAGATTGACTTAATCCAGATGCTGTATGTCTTAATAAGAAACTGCCTGTGGCAGTTTCAGAAGTTTAGATATAATTCATTAATATAGATGCATACAAATTTAAACCCCAAAGAAGCAAATTAATGTTAAGTCTCAGGGTATTGGTAATAACATCTGCATAATCTACTGGATCACAAAATGTAAAAGCAATGATTACATCATATGTCCAAAAATGTTCTTGGAGAACTTGATTATAAAAATTGTGTCTGAGTGAACAGGTATTAAAGAAAAAATTTCTATTTCCAATTTTTCTTTCCTGCTTCATCTTAGAAATGCTCAGCTGCACAATTTTCTATGATTTGTCCCCTTAACATTATGTTATTAAACTTTCTTTGAAAATATGGCTTTAAATGTTGACATGATATTTCATTAAAATAAGTTTTATTGAGATTATCCAATATTTGCTACTATAAGGCTATCATAATTATTAATTGTGTATTAATTATATGAATCAATGATCATTTTTCTAACTTATCTTCTAAGGAGGAAGTTAAGGTTTTGATGGGTGTTGCTATTAATGACCTCCCATAAGTATTGAAGGAAAAATTTAAGTGGTGTATGAACTGATCTTGTGTTATTACTCACATATCTTCAAAAAGTGGCTCAATGCCCCCAAAATGTCTGTCATGAGAAAACATTCATTGAATAAATAATGAGCACTAAGATCTAGATTTCATATAGAGCAGGCAAGTATAAATGGTATCCACAGGATATTCTCAGCTACTATCTGGGAGTGGGTGGAATGCAGAAATTATATTTACATACGCAGTATTTATCAAGTTCCTAAAATAGGCCAGGACTATGCTAAGCCCTTCACATACTTTTTTTTTACAGAATTGTTCAAACTGTAGAAAATTAGAAAGTTTGCAATTCTGTGCTCTAAGCTAGATAGAAATTGAAGGAAATTATGATACTGCTTGTCACCTTTCTCGTGTGTGGAATTCTTCTATTTCATGAAATAAAGCATTATTTAATGATGCTGCATTAATATCCCATGGAATTTCTCTTATTCTTTGATAAAAGACTGTCCCTCCACCTTTGTTTCCAGTACCATTTGTTTGTTTCTTAGCGTTTTTTTTTTTAATGTCTTAAAGAACATAATTTTGCAAGGTGGTAACTATTTCAGGATCTGCTAAACAACAGTTACTTTAATTCAGAGAATCAAATATGACTTCTAATGTTTACCACTGTTGTAAAAGCAGTTAGAATTGATGTGAAGTAGCCATTCTTATTAGGGAAAGTATTTGAAAAATGCACTCTGCTTCGGCAAGTATCTTGACCTCCATTCACTGTAGGGAGGTCAAGATACTATTAAAGTCAATGATATTTTATTGATTAATTTGATGTAGCTATGCAACAACAGAAGTTAAAGGAAGAAACATTGTATATAAAGAGTGCAGCCAGTTCCTATTGTTTTCTCAGAAACTGACACCAATTCTGATGTTTTTTTCAATGAATTTTGGTTCTTTGAGAATGAAAATGTTTGTATACTTCAAGTATTTTATCTAGCTAAGCATTATTGCAAGGAAAGAAATACCAGAAAATTAAATGACAAATATATTTACAATGATCTAGAAGATAAGGAAAAGCCTTCTAGAAACAATATATTTATTTCAATATTAAATCTCTTGTTATATGTGATACAATTGTATACAAAAAAAAAAAAAGTCTCCCAGTGTCTGAACAAATTCTATGTACATGTTAAGACTGAGTATTCTGATAAAGTAGTTTTATTCCTGCTGGTGACTACTCAATATTTAGGATAAGAAAATAAATCATACTTTTACCTAATATAAATTCAAGTAATGTATCCTTGTAAAATAAAAAATATCAGTTCAGGATGCTAAATCAGGCTTCTCCCTACATTTTGCTTTGATGCAAAATTATAGATCTAGTTCCTTACATGGGGATTTCTCATAATAAAGCATAGGCAATTTTTATTTGTTTTTTTCTGAAATGCCTATGTCATCTAGAGGTTGAAAACATCCAATAGGACAAATATTATGTGAATTAGGTAAGTACTTTAACAGTAAATAGAAGCAAAAATGTGTATGTGGAATTCTAGGAAGACAGAGAAAAAAGGGCAACACAATTTTGGATCTTAGCAAATCATCATCTAAAATTAGACAAAGCATCCAAATGGCAAAATCAAAAGAACATGTAGAGTATTTGCTATTAAATCATACTACTGCTGTCCATTTTACAGGCAAGAAAGCTGAGACACAGAGGTGATAAGTAACCTGCCCATAGTTACCAAGTAGACAAGTTGTTTTTAAAAAGTGGGAATTTTAAAGTATAAATTTGTCTTGCATACCTGTTCTAATGAATACTTAATCTACCTGCAATGATATTTAGTTTTGCAATTGGCTACACTGATTCCAGGGTAGAGATGGATGGTCTAGGTGGCTAAAATCAACAGAATTGAACCTTGGAAGTGTATGATCCTTTCAGTTTACTTTGCCTTGCATGAAGGCCAAGAAGCACCTGATGGTCTGTACCTTCCAATAAGAAAGTTCCACATAGATGTTTTCTGTTTTTTAATTTCCCCTGAGCAAGCAAGTGTCAACAGTGGTCAATACCCATGATCCCTGAGGAGAACAGGAGGGTCAGTTCATGAATATGCAATTCTCTCTTGCCCTCTTTACATAATTCTAAGAACACTAGCCCCTCTCCACCCATAGACTTCATTTAGTTCAAACATTTACTTTTCATCTTTAGGTTAGACATCATATCCACTATCCTGCTCCCATTCCCAGATGAAGATCTTCTCTTCATGCTCCTGTAACTGATCAATTATTCTCTACTCCAGACTAGATTATAAGCTATAATTTTCTTGTAAGAAAAATTGTGAGAGACTTTGAAATTTAGTGAGTGTGTCCTGACCAGCTCCACCTTCTGGGTTATGTCTGCCTTTGTTTGTCATTAATCAGACTAATTTATAGCTGTAGAAATAGAAAATAACTTGTAGAATGTGATTCAAAACTGTATGTAATACAATGCAAATAATTATCACCCTGTGGATATTAACCAGTTTTGCTATCCACTTATAAATTCATTTCAGTATGCCTTTCCTCACTATAAATGTAAGGCCTTTTAAAATCTGTTTTTTGAGCCAGCTGTAATATTAATTAATGATTTCATTATTAATTAAATGAGTTAAATAAAATAAATAACAGGATACTGATAAAATCATTTTACAGCCCTATAGAAGCCATTATTTTACATACTTTAAACATTTCAATCTTTAGGAAAGTGCTGCACATTGTTCTTTGTAATATCCCATTTTCAGAAATTCTAGAAAATTTCTAGTAAACTATCATGCAAGTACTGGATGAATTCATTACGTCCAGGTCATGTCCTTGGGATATAGTACTGCTGAACGGGTTACAGACACAGTATATACCATAGTTTAAAAGAAACGTAGACCTAAATTACAATCAACTCAAGTAAATTAAAAAATACTCATATTCATAATCAGTGAAAAGGAATCTCACTGATTGGTTGGTTTTAGACTCTCTTCCCAAGGCTAAATGAACTTTGGCAGATCTTGACTAAAAAGGAAGAACTAGACATCTCAAGATGTTAGTTTGCTGACAGGTAACCTTCCCAGTACAAAGCTTTTTCCAGAAATTTCCATGCCTGAAGAGAAACTGTAATGATTTTATCAGCATCCACAGCATCCACCCCAATTCACTATCCAAAGAATTAATGTTGGTTTTTTTTTTTACCTATAATCTGCAAGAGCATGTTTTTTATTAAGAGGAAAAACTGCTATTCGTTAATCTTTCTTTGAGACTTTGCACTTAATTCTCTAAGTTTTATTCTCACTGTAGTTTTTTCATGCCTCACTTTCTTCTCCTTTATTGGATTAATTCTTCCTACACCTGACAGTCTTTTCCTTTCCTTACAATTGTTTTTTTCATTCTTACCCTACTGCTCTCCCTAGATTTTACTTATTCTAGTTTTTCCCTTCTCCTCTCAAACATTGGACATAGTATTATATTTCAATATCGTAACCTGCTTCTTCATGAGTATAGTTTCAGAATGTGAGAATTCATTCAATAAACAAATATTTAATTTTATATTTTAAACTAGGCCCTCTGCTAAAGCAGGATGATAAAAAGGTGAACAAAGGCTGTCCTCATAGGATTTTAGTGAAAACAAGAAGATCAAATAAGTACAGTAGACTCTCTGTTCATCAGAACTCAAGCAACCAGCACTGTCAAGCAACCAGCAAATTTGCCTGTCACTTGAGATTTTTGCTGGTTGCTTGAGTTCTGTTGAATGGAGAGTCTACTTATATTTATCCAGCATCTATCAATCCCCATGGGTGCCAGTTAACTGAGAGAGTACTGTACCTAGAAAAATGTATGACAAATGTTACTAGAGTTAATGTGAAAGCGCTGAGGACCACCTAACCTAGTAGTAAGGAAAATAAGAATGTAAGTAACATTAAAATTGACACCAAAAACAAAAACAAAACAAACAAACAGAAAACACCAGCAGAATAGACTTGGTATGTATAAAAGAAAATTACAAGCAACATTGAAGCCAAATGAGAAGTTTATCAGAATAAAAATTTTATCATAATGAAACAAAATCTAGTGTGGATACTGCTGTTATTTCTTAAAGAGTTCTCCAACTAGCTACATGAGAATCTAGTTTATTTCATCTTGAAATCCCATGGTCTTTACTCTATGGTCTCCAGAGTCATCATGAATGGGAAAACAATAGCATGGAGGATTTTAAAGCCATCCCATCAAATAGTATACATTTCTTCCACCCTGGTTCTAGTAGCCGACACTCAGTTCAATTGGAAATTTTCATTTAAATATATGCCTAGAAAGAAAGAAAAAGAATAGTTATAAGTATGGAGCCCTGTTACTACTATGTCAGTTTTTTCTAATTCAAGTGTTCCATGACCTACAGCTTAAAAAGCACAGTACTGCAATAAGTATAGATTCTGTTACTAAGATCTACTTACATTCCCCGTTCCCTAATAATGGCATCTACTATAGAAGATGAAGAAACTACATACTCTACTGATATGGCTCCACTGCACATTGGGAAGAATGCATGATACAGTTTTTGCCATGGGAATAATGGGGCATGTCCACTGGAAGGGCAGGGCTTTTAGGAAAGATTGTGATTTATTATTAAATAAATAAATCCCCCATCAATAGACAATTGGATAAAAACCTTGTGGTACATTTATACAATGGGGTATTACTCTGCCATAAAAATATAAAACCTTACCATTTGCAACAAGATGGATGGACCTAGAGGTGATTATGCTAAGTGAAATAAATAAGACTCAGAAAGGCAAACACCTCATAATCTCACTTATATGTGGAATCTAAAGGATAGAATCAACCAACAAACAAAATAGAAATAGACTCATAGATACTGGACAGGAGTGGGTGTGGGGGAATAGGTAAGAAAAATAAAAGGATTAGGAAGTACAAATTGTTAGTCACAAAACAGTCATGTGATGTAAGATACAGCATGAGGAAAATGTTAATAATGTAAAAACTGTATAGTGTCAGATTGGCACTAGACTTATCAAGGGAAATGCATTGTAAATTATATAAATGTCTACCCACTGTGCTATACACCTGAAACTAATATAAAATAATATTGAATGCCAACTATAATGTGTGTGTGTGTGTGTGTGTGTGTGTGTATGTATATATACACACACACATATATGTATATATACGTGTGTGTGTGTGTGTGTGTGTGTACTATCTGGACAATATCCAGTCACAAATGCCTCTATTTTTCATATTACAATATTACATGGCTGGATATTTTACAGACAGCTCATACACACACATACACACACACACACACATACACACATATAGTCATGAGATGTAGGGTATAGTATAGAGAATATAGAATATAGTCAATAGTATTATAATAGCTATGTATGGTGTCAGATGGGTAGTAGACTTTTTGAGGTTATCAGTTTGTGAGGGATGTAAATGTCTATCGTTATGTTGTTTTGTACACTTGAAACTAATAATAACAAAGAAAAAAAATAAGTATAAATCTGCCAGTATATGTGCATTTTGCTTTATCTTGAATGGAGTTTAAAAACCTGTTACTTTGAAAGAATGCCTAGAGAGTCACATAGATGCCAATCCAGGGTTTCATCCAGATTGAACCATGGGAATACTAACTAGCAAATGAGATAACTGAGAATAAAAACAAGTCCTTAGATTTTAACCCACCATCAGGCAAATTGTCTGTTACTTAACTATTTCTAAAATTTATAAACAGACAATCTAATTTTTATATTTGAGTTAGAAAAGAAAATGTTTTACATAAGTTGATTTTGTGATTAATATTCTTCAAATCTATTCATTATAATAAAAACTCTACATTTTAAGAACATAAATCTCTATTCACATAATATATTTTACAAATGCTCAAAACTTTGTGTCAAAATATTCTTTTAACTATAATGATATTAATTTAATTTAATTTTCTCCAGATTTACTATCATTGACATATAAAAATGTGCATATTTAAGGTGTACAATATGATAGTTTGATTTTGTATACATTGTGAAATAATTACCATAATCAAGTTAATTAATATTTCTATACTTTATATAGTTACCATTTTTGTATGTGTATACATTTTCTTTATCCATTTATCCCATGGTGAACACTTAGGCTGTCTCTATGTCTTAACTGTTATAAATAATGCTGTAATGAACAAGAGGGTGCAGGTATCTTTTTGAGATAGTCATTTTAGTTAGTTTGGATAAATACCCAAAGTTTAATTGCTAAATTGTATGGTAGTTCTATTTTTAAAATCTTGAGGAACCTTTCCACTTTTTTTCCATAGTGGCAGTACCAATATATGAGGACTGTCCAGAAAGTAACCAGCCATTAATATGAAAAACAGAGGCATTTATGGCTGAATTTTTTTCTGGACAGCCCTCATACATTCCCACCAACGGTGCTCAAGGATTTCTTTTTCTCTCCATCCTCATTAACACTTGTGATTTCTTGTCTTTTTGATAACAGCCATTCTAACAAGTGTGAGGTGATTATCTCTAATGGTTCTTACTTGCATTTCCCTGATGATTAGTAATGTTGAACACCTTCTAATGTACCTGTTGACCATTTGTATATATTTTGTTTTTGAAAAATGTCTATTCAGATTCTTTGCCTCCATTTAAATTGAATTTGTTTTTCTATTTGGTTCTATACATTTCTTAAATGTTTTGGATATTAACCCCTTATCAGATATAATTCAAAAATATTTTCTCTCATTCCATAGGTTGACTTTTCATTTTGTTGAGGGTTTGCTATGCAGAAATTTTTAATTTCATGTAGTCCCACTTGATTATTTTTGCTTTTATTGCCTGTGCTCTTGGCGTCATGTCCAAAAACATTTTGCCTATACAGTTTCAAGGTGCTTTTCCCCTACAATTTCTTCCAGGAGTTTTATGGTTTTAGGTCTTACATTTAAGTCTTTAATTTAATAATGCTTATTTTTAAAGGTAAACTGTTCAGTGTTCAAAATAAAAATAACTAAGAATTGATTATATCTCATATATTTTAAAAAGATACTAAAATACTTTATATTGTACATAAAATTACTTTCCATTGACATACACACACACACACAGAGGATTACTTAGTTAAATCAATTTAGGTACTGATTTGCTGACATAGGATTCATTTTTATTCTTAAAAAAAAACCCACACCTTTATTGATACATACTATAAAATTCACCTACTTTAAGTGTACAATTCAATGATTTTTAGTAAACTTGTAGAGTTATGCAGCCATCAGCACAATCCAGATTTAGAACATTTTTGTCACCCTGAAGAGATTTTTCATATCAAGTAAACAGTAGAAGTCGCACGATCCCTAGAAAATCTGTAGGTAAACAAATACTGTAAGATGAAAGGTGCTGGAACACTGAAGATTACATGCATTCATTGATTCTGTAGCGGTGCCAGATGAAGGCTCATATTTTAAATGAAATACAATTCAAAATTATGGAGTAGACAAATCAATAATTCTTTATACTTGTCAAATGAAGTAATTATCTTGATTAGTTAATTGCCTTTAAGGAAAATATCCCACTAAACAAAAGTCTTTCGAGGTACAAATGAAAAATACCTTTTTTATTTCTTCCTAACTGTGAAATGAAAGTCTGAATATCTAAATTTGGATTTTCAATGACATGTTTATTCCCCAAATTATATTTTCTCAGTGCTATCTTAAAGCTTTTTGTAAACTTCTGAATTGAAAATACAGTTGAGCTCTGCAAAGGAAAAGGAAACTCACTATACTTTGCAAGGATTTGTTAGGATGCTCTCTAAGTGATTATGAGTGTGTATTTGGAAGAGTTAATTCATAAAAGCCAGAGATTCTGACTGCTCTTTTAAGCTTCTTGAAGAAGTAAAATTTACATGAACAGATCGCATTAGATGTAAGAATTGCTCAGGTGGTATGCTTAAATATTTATCCAACTTGCAAAATATATAAATATCAAAGATGAGGCCAATGAAAGTATTTCTTAGGAAACTTCCACAAAAGGTCCCTGTCCTAGTATTTAGAGGATTGAAACAATTTCTACCACCCCTTTATATGGTATCATATCACCAATAGAACTGTGGAAGTGTGTGTTTTGTTACTTCATAATTTCAAACTAAAATGATGCCAGATGTAATTGCTTTAGAGATTCAACTATTAATTTGCTTCCCAAAACTCCTCTCCTATATGACCATGTATGAGAAATGTCACATAATTGGATGGACACTGAGAAGCAGAATCTTATTAAATTGCTTTACTTGAATACTAAGAGATAAATCATTTGATTTCAGTATCTTCTTGACTGATGTAAATGACAAACCTGATAAGGTTTTCACTCTGTTTATGTTGCAAAGGCCACCAATTTAATACTATCAATTTTTTTCTAGCCCAGTGGACTTTCTCTCCATCTGATTGGCCTATGGCATCCATTGATTGAGAAATAGTACAGAGTAAGTTTACCTAAGAAAACAAAACAAAACAAAACAAAAACACCAACCCAAGTCTTATCACTTATTTCTGTAAATGTTTTTCTTTTATTGGGACTTTTCTTTGAAATATCCTGGGGGCCTTTGATACCTTATCTCTTCTTTCCCTGGACTGCCTGCAATTCAGCTGCAAAATACTCATTTTCTTTCAACATTTTTTTAACTTCTCTCAAACTGAACTATATCAACATCTTTTTTTTTCTTGACACTTCTGGGATAAGGTGAGTGAAGCAGACTTCTGCAGTACCAACCTTTCCCCTGTTTCTTAGAATTCCATTTCATCTTGGTTACGCAGCCAAAAATCTCAAACAAGCAAGTTTTATGTGTGTCATTGATGCATAAACATAAGGTAACTTAGGAAACTTGGGATGGAGACTTGACGGGAGTATCAAGGTGCTGACTATTCATATATCTCTATGTGTTTAAGGATGGAAAAGTAGCGTGACCTTCCTCAAGTAGCCCAGATATAATTTCACCTGCTCCTAAAAATTTGGTTTTTTTTCTCATTTCTTCATAAGCAAGAGATTCAGCAACAGTATTCGTATAATAAACCTCCCTGTTTTAGAGACAATAAAATTTTACAGGTAGGAAGAATCATAGCCATTATTCCATTGGGAAATTTTTAATGTGGGCTCTGGAATGCCCCTATGTTTTATTTGAGAATATTCTTGGATCTTCTCATGAGATAAGGGAGAGGTAAAAATTAAGAGTTTAGGATTGGAGTCCCTAGTACTACTTTTCTATGAGAACAACTCCAATATATCTGATTTTGGAGTTCCACTTCAAATTTTATGAAATACCAATTTTAGTAACTAATAGGGTAGAAAATTTCATTTTTTGTTTCTCAACTTTCATTGTTCATGAATAATGATAACATATATTATTTCCCTAAATTAGATTCATTTATAATTTAGAGACTTGGAATACATTTTATTCATTCGGTATTTTTCTGAAAGTCCCCAAAGGCCCTACCCTTATTCAAACCTGTCTGTAGGGGTATGTATAGTGAAATTCAAAATACTCACCCTTCATGTTTGTGTGATCTCTGAAAAGCCATCTTTGGTAAGGATCTAAGTCACATGGAGTCAGTACCATACTATGCCTTATTAGAAACTATTTTGATGTGTCAGTATTTAAGAACTGTTGGAGCTTGCAAAGCTCAGAGTTTTGAGCTCTTAATGTAAAACAGGCAAAGAAAGAAAGAAAGAAACACTTTGCCTTCTTCCAATGATGGAAAAGAATCTCACTCCCTATCTGTCTAATCTATGAATCCTTGACTGTTTTTTGACTTCCAGAGATTTTAGTGAAATAACTATGTATATATACTCTCTGCCAACACGCTCTCCTCAGACGTAGTCACATTTGGTAAAGATTAGACTAGAAACGACGTGATAATTAACACAACTGTCCAATCCCCCCTTCCCCATTTCCCCTTTCTCCATTAGACACTGAGACCGTTTTTAGGTCTTGCGTGCCTGGACTCCATGTTTCCTGGTGATGAGATATTTCCCAGGAGGCTCTACAATCCCAATAGCTGGATAGGGTCATTAGACCCTTTAGTATAACTCCTACATGCATGAATTTTATAGTAAGCAAAGCTAAATTTCAAGCTAACACAGGAAATTAAGAACCAGGCAAGTCAGAACAACTTGCTCAAGCCCAACATCAAGTGACAGAACAAAAATACATGATTTCTGATTCCCAGTTCACTGCAGCATGTAACTTCTCAGAAACTCTTGGTCAACAAATCCTTAAAACATATTCATTCAATAACATTTGACACCAAATTATATCAAGATCACTTTGAAAATAGAATCAGTAAGAAATAGATATTAGAAGAGTTCATGTCTGTGTCCTTAATTTTTACCTAATGTTCCTTTTCAGTTCCCAGATCCCATCCATGATACCACATTCACTTAGTGGTCATGTCTCCTTAGGCTCCACTTGACCATGACAGTTCCTCAAACATATTTTGTTTTTCATGACATGGAGAGTTCTTGAGGAGTACTGGTCGGATATATTGTGGGATGCCCCTCTAGAGGGACTAGTCTGATGTTTGCTTGTTTGTTTTCCTCCTGATTAGACTTGTGTTTTCAGTTTTAGAGAGGAAGATCACAGAGGTAAAGTATCATATTCATTGTATCATATGAAGGGTACATGGTAACATGATTTATGACTGTTGAGGTTGACCTTGACCACTCACTCCATGAAGTAATGATTGTTATTTTCACCACTATAAAGTTACTGCCCCCACCATTTCTATACATTCATCTTTGAAAAGAAAGTTCTATGCACTGTTCATACTTCTTGAGTGGAGAGTTACATTTCCCCTCTTTTAGGGTGGAGAATCTAAATAAACTCTTCTGTATGGGAGATTGATCTCATCTCCCCCATTCTTAATTCATTAAATGATTTTTCTGTATCACATGATCTCATGGACACTTATTTTATACTTTCCATTGTAATCCAATACTACTTTAGTTTGTTGCTCTATTGTTTCAGCTTTGGCTACTGGCAACTCTTTGCATTAGCTCATGTGATTTTTGACAAACAACAATGATGTGTTTTTTGTTTGTCTTTTGCTTTTAGCAGTTCCTTACTTTTACCATAGCAAGATTATCCAAGCTCATTTATATATTTCCTTCCTTAGCCATATTATCAGCCATTGCTCCAAGGAATCCTGGATATTATTTTTGTAGGATATTATTCAAAATCAAGATGTGGGCCCTACATACATAATTGTTTACTAGGGTATCATTTCTTTTAGGGTCTCTCATCTGATAGGGCAAAGAAATAAATACATGTTTGTGTGTATAGACAGATAGCTAGATAGAAAAATAATGACCTATTAGATGGATAATAACCTATTTTCTATCTATCAAGCTACTTGTTTATCTAATATAACTGTCTGTAACAATATTAAGCTAAACATGAGTTCTTATTGATTATAGTTACTTTTGAGTTTCTCCCACCTCCCAATTTTAATTCCTTTCACATTTCCTGATTTTATTCTATGTCTCTAATTGTGTCCTTAAAATAAGGCTGGCTCATCTAGTAACAGTGTGATGGAAGCTGTTAAAGAGCCATGACCAATGTTATAGTAGCTGCTAATTAAAGCCCTAAAGTAAATAGTTCATAGACTTCTAACGGAGAGTGGTAGGAGGGCAATCTGAAGAGTAGCCTCAGCATTTAAGACACAAACCCAGGTTCTTATTGCAAGTAGCCTGAGGTGACCTCTCAAAATGGTTTGCTATTCACTTGACCCAGAAAACCTCACAAGAACATGCAAATCAAGAGGTTCAAATATTCACGCTCACTTTAAGAACACTCATGAAACTGCCCAGGCTATCAAGAGGATGTGTATCTGAAAAGCTACCAAGTATCTGAAGGATCTCACTTTACAGAAACAATGCGAGGTCATTCTGTCATTACAGCATGGAATTGGTGGTGGCCCCAGGCCAAAAAGTGAGGCTGGATGCAGGGTTGGTGGCCCCCAAAATTTGCAGAAATTTTGCTGCACATGCTTAAAAATGCCAAGAGTAATGCTGAGCTGAAGGGTTTAGATACAGACTCTCTGGTCATTGGGCACATCTAGGTGAACAAAGCCCCCAAGATATGGTGCAGAACTTGCAGAGCTTATGAGCAGATGAACCCATACATGAGCTCTCTCTGAAATACTGAGGTGATCCTTACTGAAAAAGAGTAGGTTATTCCTAAACCAGAAGAGGAGGCTGCACAGAAGAAAAAGATATCTCAGAAGAAGCTGAAGACACAGGAACTTATGACCCAGAAACAAATTCAGCATCAAAGAATGTTAGTTGTCGTTATTAGTAAATATATTTCATATATCCTCATGAGATGGATCAAAGGAGTTTTCTTCTGATTAGAATTAGAAACAGATTATGCTAATTAATACCCTGAGTCATTAATTTTGATTCATAAACATGCTATTTTGAATGTAAAAAAAATAAGAAATAAAAAATAAAGGAAGAAGACAGAGGAAAAAGCAATAGTGAGTGCTGTCACTGAAGTCATCAGAGAATGTTCATAGCTAATTAATTTTAATTCTTCCCTCAAATTTCACTCTTTCAAACCTCCATGCCTTTGACTATGTTGTTTCAACTGTCTAGAATTCCTGACACAAACTATTTCAGCTTTTTTTCTCCATTCTGTTCTTTCTCCATCCCATTTAAATGTGACAGCTCCAATAAAGATTTTCTCAGAGTCTTTCCCCAAACAGGTATGGGTACCTTTTATTCCCATCTTAGTAGGTGCCTTTCTTAAAAGAGTTATCTTATTATACTAAAATTATGTATTTAAATTATTTGTCTTGCAATAAGTTGTAAATTTTCTGAAGTCATTTAACTCAAAGTCTAAAACAGTGTCTGGTGCATAGGAGACATTAAAAAATCCTTAATGAATTGAATAATTAAATTATTTAATGAGACGAATATCAATTTATTTTATAGGGGTTAAAAAGCAAGTGTATAGATGAATTTGAAAGGGAAACTTGGGACAAAGTTGTATTCAGGTTATAAACTCTGTAAGAGCCTCCAGTTCCAAATTATCTACTCCTTTTACCTGTCATGGGGTCTGAAATTTATCAGTGGAATTTCTTTCATTCAGTTCAATATATTTTTGTTCAAAGTTACATTTTTAAAGTGAAAACATATCCACCAGGGTAAACTTTCAACTGACAATTAATATACTGTCTATTTTTAATACCCTAGTGTGTGTAAAACCATCAGATCTGGTATTTACTACTGAATACTAACTGCCTAGGTAGAAGAAGAGGTTATTTGATTCTTAAGAATACTGATGTTAATATCAGGATGGTGAAAAATCAGTTTTCCCTTTTCAATTTGTGACTTAGTAATGAGTCCTTAACCTCTTCAAATTAAAATTTTCTCCTCTGTAAAATGTTTCTAGAATCTGTATCATTGAAAGTTGTGAAGATTAAACAATATAAATCAAAGTTATCTCAGTGCCACATACACAGTAAGCATCAAATAAATTCCAACCATTATTATTTTTATATTGTCTGGGAGTGGAAATTTTGATAGTTTGGTAGAGAGAGATTATTTTGCTTTATAAGGAACTGCCCATTTGAAAAACTCTAAATGAGATATCAAAGAGATATTTAGAATTACCTTGAAACTCAAGGTTTCTATTAGAAGTTGGAAGCAGGAGAAAACACATTAAAGAAAAAAGTAAGGTAAGATGACCACATTTTGCTGTGTATAATGCACACTTATTTGCCCAAATTTGTGAGGGAAAAATAAGGATGCACATTATACCTGGGTAATACTAATTCTATATCTATATAAATGTTTTTAATTCTTTTATTTGTGCTTATGAGTTAAAACAGTAACTCTATAGAAATTACAGGAAGTTCCCTGGTGGTGTAGTGGCTAAGGCTTCCTTGCTGTCAACGCTGTGGCCTGGGTTCGATTCCCAGTCAGGGAGCTACCCACATATTAAAAAAATAAAATAAAAAAAGAAATCATAATGATATCCTATGCAAAATAATACCCTGGAATACAATAATCATTTTTTATTGTTAAATTTATTGGGGTGACATTGGTTGGTAAAAATTACATAGGTTCCAGGTGTACAACTCTATAATACATTGTCTATGTATTGCATTATGTGTTCATCACCCAGAGTCAGTTCTCCTTCCATCACCATGTATTTGTCTCCCCTCCTCCTCCAACTCCTTTCCCCCTTACCCACAGGTGACCACTAAACTATTGACTGTGTCCATAAGTTTTTGTTTCTTTGTTGCTTTCAGTTTTATATTCCATATATGAGTTATTTTTAAAAATAATGCAACAAGTATATGATGCACTGTAGAATTATACAACTAGAACCTATGTAATACTTGAGAACCAATGTCACCCCGATAAGTCTAACAATAAAAAAAAATTAAAAGGAGGGGCATATTGTCCATAGAGAATTTAAAGATAAAATAAAATCAAGGTGTAACCAGTCTGCTTTCTGTTATCACTACACACTGGCAAATACAAATTAAGTCAGTCATAAACTAAAAAGAAAAAAAAATGCTGACGTTCCTTTATAATACAAAAACAAGTACCTAAATATTAACAAGTGAAAATTGGAATTAAAAAATTAAAACAAAGGTTTTCTGAAAGTTTGAGGCAGAAACATGGATGCGCATTATACACGGAAGAGCATTATACTCAGCAAAATACGGTAAATTCGTGTGTTAGAGTATATCCATGATGGATATTGAAAAGAAACCTTTTGTCTATTACCAAGTATTATGGAGGGTTTTCCTGGCGTGGGAAAAACTGGAAGTTGATCTATGATCCATTCCTTCAGCAAACATTTATTATCGGCACACTATGTATGGTCCTGTCACTGCTTTAAGCACTAAGTATAAAGCAGTAAACAATAGAGGGGAGAAGTCTATGCTCACATTTAAATGTTGGTGGAAGAGGTGGTATCTCCCCAGGCTAAAACTAGGGCTCCAATTACAAATGGTTTCTCATGTTTCAATGACTAAAATTGTTATGCTTTACTTTTCTGAAATGTATCAACATAACTTCTAAAATGCGAACACATTTTTTTATGCTCTTAATAATGTACAAGGGACAATTCTCACCCCTCTGTTAGATCATTAAACTCTCAGAACAAATTTATGATGTCAGTGTCATTTTTAGTTTAATTCTTCCAGCAAGGAAACTGAATCACAGAGAAGGTAATTAACTTTCTTGAGATCACACTCCTAATAAATGACGCAGTTAGTCTTCATACCCAAAAAGTCTGACACCAGAGCTCATAACCACCATCCTACATGGTAAAGTTTAAGACAAATAAGAATGTCCTCTCCCAGGCTGCTGCTGTCATCAGTTTTCCCTAAGACTCCACAGAAATTAGGCAATAGGCACTTTTCCAATACTCTCTCCCTGCATAGTACTCCCTTTCCAATCCATAAGATGTGAGCCATGTGGAAAGAAATCTGAACCAAAGTGGGCCTCATATTTGCAGCATAGATCGTGTGATAGTTTTCTCAATTGAATACACAAAACTCAATATACTTGTAAGTCTGGATCTATATTATTCCTCTGTAAGTATTTAAAGGGGACATTTGAATAATGCAAAATATGCCTTTAAATGTGGTCTTTTAATGCACCTATCCCAAGCCCAGTCTGCAAAAAATACATCAGATTTAACATTTTGTGCAAGTGATTTAGTCAACGGTAACGTCAATATAGGCTATTGTAACAATAGTTGACAATGAAAACATTCTGTAAGATGGGAAAAAAGCAGAAAAAATGATTCAAGAAATACCCAATAATTGTAAAGGCATGCTTGCTAAAAGACATGAATTCTTGATTTCTTTAATTGGTTAACAATTTTTAGGCAAAGAAAGAGTACTAATCTCAAGCCACTTATATGGGATTTAAAAATCCATATTTTTGAACATTTAGATAATTCACATTATTCCTATTTAGTTATGTGTTCCCAAAGGGCAAGTTAAAAGTAAGAATATTCTTAATAATGTTAATTTGAGTAATGGAAATATTTAAATCTCATGATTTAGAACAATATGATCATCTTTGATTTGGTGATTTCCAGTGATTTATTATCCAGAGACATTCTTTATGTTGTTTAGACATAATCTTCAACTGGAACTAAAAAAGCATGTCAATATATAAGAGTTTATAATATTTACTTCTTTCTTACTTATTTTTACCTTGTATAAAATTTGAATTTAATCATATTTTGTCTTTTACAACTATCTTTTCATTGGTCCTTTTTAATTTTACCTAGAACTGCTTTATAGTAGAGTGCTTTTCTCTTAATCATTTCAGATATTTTTAAATACCTTATTATAATTTCAGTTTCATTTATAGGCTATAGAATTAAATGATAACTACAAGTTACATCTAAATGCAGAGAGCAGACATGAGAAGTTACAGAGTCATTTATAAGAATTAAGTATAAAAATTTCTCATTTAATATTTTATTGCTATTTCACATTTAGAATTCTTTTATAGGACAAAAGTAACTTTAAACCTTTCTTTATGCTAATTTTTGTTGCGAGACCATGAATTACAAAATACTGCTATTTTCAGTTTTAATTTGTTAACTATAGGAAAGAAGCTAACTGTCTGAGTCTCCTAAACTAAAATGGGCGGTAGGTCATCATTCAACACTGGAGTAAAGAATCCTGGCAGAATAATCAAATCCCATGTCCATTGCTTACACATTGTGTGATCTAGAGCCAAGCACTTGACCCCTTTAAAATACAGTCCATTCATTTGTAAAAGCAAGGTCAAATATGTGTGCTTCATACTGTGGTTGTGAGGATGAAGAGTTGTGCAAATAATAGAGTAGGCTGCTTTCGATGCATATAAACTTTGGGTTGTATTTTTATTCCTTCCTTCTTCGAAGCATACCATCTTCATTTCTTAAACATATTGGTAAGTAAATAAATATTTGTGTTATAAATTTACATTTTTAAGAAGACCATGTAACAGAAATAAATACTGTTCCATATTTACAGAACACCGAGGTCATGTGAGTTGGAGACTCAGAAATTTTAAAAGTCGTGTTGACATGTCAGTAACCAGCTTTTAGCCCAACTGTGTTGTATTTTTTTTTTTTTTTGTATATATATCACACTTGTGAGTGTCTCAGCCTCTGTAGGTCTTAATTGAGACAGGAATGTGATTGATTTTGTCAGCTTCAGGTTCAAGGTGTGTTTCACATGTTTGAAGTATAGCCTTTGGAGGTTTGAAGAGTGAAATAGAAGAACTGAAGATGTGGGTTAAGGTATTTTTAAGGAAACATACCACGTCATTGCAACAACTAAATGAAAACGGGGCCAGAATATGGACACCCCAATGTACATGATCACAGTCGATTTGAGGTATTATCTGGAAACAATACTAATGCTTAGTATGAAAAATCCTGAATGAAAAATTAGATTTAATTAACAACCAAAATGGACTGGTGCTGTAGAAATAGTCTAAGAGGCAAAGGGAACAAAAGTTGTCACGAGTCGGTAACAAAATACTGCACTTTCCTGCCCCCTTAGGGCAATCAACTCAGCAGAGACGGATTTTTAAAATGGCAACACAAGCAATGGCCCAAATATTCTCTGTATTCAAAATTTCTTAACATGGGCTTCAGGAATTTTGGCTATGTCTTTAAATTGTATGCAAAATCGATGTGAGTATGAGAATGTGTCTGGGTTTCAGTGTGGTTACACATGTGGGTGCATGTCAATGGGCTTGGGATCATTCTTTAGGAGACAGAAGGACCAATAGCTATTATCTAATTTTCAAAAGTTTCCATCACACAAAAAAATTTACAAGCAAGCTATTTTCTCATAGGGAGCAATGTTTTAGATTTTTAAAAGATAGACTGAAGTATATTAAAATTTTTAAGAGTTTATTTGAGCAAACACTGATTGGGATGGGGCAGGGCCAAACCAGGAGTGATTAGAAACACTAGGCCTAAGGGAAAGACTTATGAAGACAAAGAGTAAACGAAGCAAGGAAGTGATTTGATTTAATGTAGCTTAAGTGTTTGCCTTATTTGAAAAAGACTAGTTTGGCTGAGTGTGACTGGCTATCATCCTTAGGTTTCGATTTATTAATCTTAAAGCATTTACTGGCTTAGATTTTGGGTTGCTCATGTGGTTGCTAAGGTATTAGAACCATCTCAGACTAATTTCTTCCTTGCTTAATTAATTTAACAAGTTCAGTGGGTTGAATATCTTTCTGCACATTACAACACCTGAAAAGATCTGTAAGAATGTTGGCTCCATCAATTTATTTAATTGGTCTGGGTTCAATTCATGCATTGCCATGTCAGAAAAGATCCCTAGATGATTCTAATGCATAATTAGAATAGAAAACTATGTAATTAAATGAGATCATGTGGATCATTTCAATACTGTGTTATAGCAATAACACCCTCATCATTGTATTACCGTAAGTGAGGATAACTTTAATTTTGGTTTTAATTGGTTCTTTTCAACCCACAGCTTTTGTCTTAAAGTATATTTAAATGTACTTCTCAATTATGATTTTCATTTGTCTACAGTTTTTGAGGAGATTTTAGGGTTAACTTTTCTTATTATGCTTGGATCATTCTATTCAATATAAGTAAGTTTAGGAAATAGACACTGGCATTGTGATTTTAAGGAATAAAACTTCTGGAAGCAAAATATAAGCTTTTTAAAGTAATTAACATGACAACACTTTAAGTGCTCAGACTGACAAAAGAATAAAATTTTGCTCATTAATTCAAGTTTTGAGAGGAGATAGGCATCTGTGTTGTTCTCTAGGGTACTGAACATTTTAGCAGAGAAACCCATACTTAGTCACTGTTAAAATCAGTATACTATCGTAAAATCAATCATTACTCTGATACCATGATGGCCAGTTAAAGAGTCTTTCACATAAGATAAATGAAATAGGAAAGGTAAATTTGTCTCTGTGTGCATGTGTGTTAGGGGATGAGAGAGATAGGAAGGGAGGGAAGGAGAGAAGGAGAGAGATTTTTATACATTAATTAAAATAGCGTTAATTTATTTGACACTTTTAATATAGTGTCTTTGGACAGAAAGCCTCTCAATTTCTTCCAAGGCATGTCTGTTTTTTTCTTGATACTATTTTTAGGAAACCAATGAAAGAGCTACCATTCATAATTAGAGATAAAACTGATAACCTCATTAAAAAGTGATGGATTATTAAACTTTTAACAAAAATTAATAAAAAATAGTAATGATGACATTTTAAAAGATTTCATATTGATTCTTTAAGAAACCGTATTTTAAAATTGAAGAAACTGGGACTTAAGGAATTTATTAATCCAGGTTTACACAGCTAATGTAAGATGACACGAGAATAAACACCCAGTACTTACCGACTGGAGAGATAATGCTCTTAACCCCTGTGTTTTCTCTCTGTTCTTGCACATTTGCTTATACCCTTCACTAGTCAGCATTCCTAAATTTGTGATGGTCAGGACTGGGGGCATCATTTCTCAAAGCTACTGGATTCACATGGGCCTCAAACTAAGGTCCTTGGGCCCTGTGAACTAAAGAGAGCAGCGTTTTGTTGGGGGTGTGCGAGGTGATTATTCTCTCAGGAGACATGAGTTTTATTCCCGAATGTGCTCTGAAGAGTCCCAGAGTGAAGAAATTCTTTCTCAACCTTTGCTTATCTAAATACCTCCTACCACATTTTAACACAATATTTTTGTGTTTTTCCTCTTGAGAGCTGATTTTCTAATATTATACCAAATACAAGTTGGACAAATTTTGTTATGACAATTACAGTCTGTAGTATAAACAAATTTAGGAGATACATAAGGTATGCTTGCTTCTTTTTTAAGATACTCTTTTATTTGCACAGAGAGAGGCAGGTGAAGCATCCATTGAAGCTAGTATTCACTGGGATAACTGTTAAAAAAACAGTTCAACAGGTGAAAGAAAATTGCTCTCTTTCTCTCTCCCTCTTTTTATATGTATGCTTAGATCCATTACATTCCTGAGTCATATGCCTGTGATTTCCCAAGATATAGAAGGATCCCAAATATAAGAAAGCCGCTGGGATTTAGCCTCACCCTTTTCCCCTAGGCTTAATGTAATATTCTAGATATCTCTACATTTTCACTGTGCTAATTGTGATTTCCCACCTCTGACTTCCTTTATACCCTTACAAGAAATCATTAAGTTTTCAAAAAATGCCTGTGGAGTGGTATTTTTTGTAAGTGAAAGTATAATCTTTTATGTAACTATAATAACAGATAAGAATAAGTTGGAATTATCTGAACTTATGTCTTGCCTTCATGGTATCCTCTGACATTTAGTTTAACCCTTTTGCTGTGACATCCGGATATACTCAAATGAATATTTCTATCCACGGACTGTGGTGTTCCTAATTATTATAAAATTGTTATTCAGCATGAAACTATTTTAAGGACTTTTCTTAAATATATTTTTTCATGGCTTGCACTATCAAAAACAAAGATCTTTTGTATGCCATATTGTGTGACATTTTGCAATAAATTCTTTTCATCAATGCCATTGTATTCTAATCTATATATACCTAAAACTATTTCATGCCATTTAGTATGTTTTGAGCTTTTTTTGCTAAAATTCAATATAATGGTAAATTTATTACCATATAACAAATATTTAAAATAATGTCATTTATATACAAAGCAGCTCAAAATGTTATTATTAAATGCATAAAATAGTAAAAATACCAACTTTTTATCTTTTGTGGCTTTTGGACACCTTTTGAAAATGAAATTGAAGTCAGTTAATGCAGTGAAACTGGAGTTTCAATCAATATCCATAGGAAAAGGTTAGAACAGATGAAACAGCACAAATCTGGGTGAGTTGGAGAAACAACTGAAGAAAAAAACATATGTTCAAAAATGTATATTCAGATTTAAATGTTTAACTATACAAAACCTCAAACTCTCCTTTGTTCTAATACATCTTTTGCGGTAACTTGGTTTCCTTATAATACCAGCCACCTCTGGCACCGTGTCTCTGTGTTTAAATCAGGCTTGTATATGCGCCTCCCATATCATTACAATGGATATAACTATGACTTTTAGCTATGTTGGAGGGACCCATACAAGTCATCCTCAGTAGTAACCAGAACATGAAATAGTTTTCTTCCAGAGATACTAAAACCATGATCCAAAAGGGACAAGAACATACACACATTTATTTACTCTATTTGAAAAATAGTCTTTATACACATTAATATATGTATATAATTATTTTATGTGTATTATTTGGTGTCAGATATTTTTTAAATTTAAGTCTTTTTTTGGTCAGTTATTTGTCTATTTTTAATATATTAATTTTCTTGAATGTGCTAATATTATTTTTAGACAGTTTTAGCTTTCATCATTTTATTCTTTACTTTTAAATAATGTGTCAAATATACAGAATTCTCATTACATTGTTATAAATTTAAATGTCTTCCAAGGCCTTTTCCACTTCTATTAATAATTTTTAATTACCTTGAATCTAGTTTAAGATCTAGCAAAATTATACTCACATATATTTTTGTTTTGACCTCATGTGTAAGATATATGTGAGTATATATATATATATTTATTTATTTATTATACACACATACATATATGATATATATAAATGTGTATGTGTGTATAATATATACTTATGAATAGGTAAATGTTTTTCATTTTGTACATGATAATAATTAATATATGGCATAAATGTATTACTTTGTTTATCATAAGTATCTATAAATAACAAAGAATTTCTTCCCTTATAAAATGTAGATATGTCTTGTGTGAACATAAATAGTATTTTAATTAATTTAATAATTTTTATTATAGTATGCCATGATAAATATAATGATTACAAAATAATGTTATCTCTACCAGATTTTTGTGATCTAGGCCTGGGATTAAACAAAAGTAATCTGAGAATGTAATCTATAAGGACACATATGAGTATTTGTACCATCAAGTCTGATAGCACATGGTATTGATTCCCATAGATAATTCCTATGGCTGCTATTCATCAATTTAATGCTGGCATCATACCATCTCTCACTAATTCATGGGTCCAAAGATTGATACTCCTACTCTTTGCATGTCAATACACCATGATAAAAGCTGTCTGATTTGGAAATGTAAATTACTGAAGAACTAATCAGTTTGGTGTTAAACAACACTTTAGTATCACGACAATCTGAAGACTCATCCAACGAGTAGTTTTGAAATGAAATACACTCCTGATGCTGGATTTGGTTGTCCCCATCAGTAATTGAATTGTTAAAGAAACTCAAATGTGTAGTTTAACAATTTGGTAATAAAATGTTGTATCTCAATATATGGCCTAAGATCTTATTATAGAACTTTATGTATGTTTTTGGCCAGCCAGATAACTTGACATCCTCCAACACATTCTTTTCCTTCCTTTCTCCACCTTTCAATCTATCTTTGCACATAGGATGAGCCTGATAGCTTTTACCCTGGAGATTCCTGTTTTGAAAAAAAATAAAAATGTAAAGCTTAGCCACTGTCCACAATGTGAAATTTCAGCTATAATACCAAACAGCTTGATGCTATTTCTTGGAATAGTTTTCTCATACAATAAAATGTCAAACAACTAGATAAAATGTTCAGAAATATAGGACATAGAAATGTTTTGCATAGTGTCATGCTTACCACTTGAATAATGGCTGGGATCTGTTTCATAAGATGGAACTGTTAGAAGGGGATTATGATCATAAAGGAAACTCTTCTAAACTCAATACTCATATAGTCTTCAATTTTAGGTTATGGCCACTAGATATGAAAACACATTCACCTAAGTATAAATGTAATTCAACCATTGTTCTTATATTCTGAATATCAAATTTGATTGTAAAATTTTCACCTAAAAGGTGTTTAGATTTTACACTGTTGGACTTAAAATAAAATAAACCACTTTATCTTCCTCTCTAAACTTTTCTTGGTACCAGTGGTATAAAATCTCAAGAACACAAGAATCACTGGTGATATTCAAGCTCCCAATAATTATTCTGAAAGCTAATGTCTTGATCTTTGGGAGTTACCTCAGATCCACGATATGTTCTTTGTTTCTATTATTTTGGATACAATATTTACTTTAAGTTATGGCATGTCTTAGCCTCATTGCTAAATAATAAAAGCTTACAAACATGACGAGCTAAAGACCACACTTAATTAACTGCAGTTTTAAAGGATAGGGGCCCATTACTAATAATTGAAGTATGTTACCCTTCTCCACTTTCCAAGTTATAAATTATTTTTTATACAAAATATATACTTATCACATAAAAACACAGGAAAATTTTAATAGGTACTAAGGTTCCCCCAACCAATCTACTGAAATCCATTTAATCTACACAGACATTCAACTGTAGACACCATAACTAGCCTATTTCTGGTGTCTAGGAGCAGGTGGTCATTGATACAGGAAGCAGAACAAAAATTCCCCTTCCCACACTTATCGGATTCAGGAAAATTGTAAGAAAATTTTCTATAAATTTTCTCTATCACTTTCTTATTTTTTTCTCTTACTCTTTAGTTTTACTATTTTTTACTTTCTTTACTCATACACTCTCCAAATTACTTGTTTCCCCATAATAAAAACTTCCACAATTCAACTAATTATTTAGAAAAAAATTCCATGATATTCATTAATTATTAAATTTGCCCTCATTAAGTAGTAATGCTATCTAGTTCCTCATGGCAAACAATTGAATTTTTGTTTTGGATGACTGTAGTCTTTGTAGCAAGGTAAAAAAAAATTTGGGTATTGTAGAAAGATGATTGGGCAGAGATCCAAAAAGATGGGATAGGCCTTCTTTGGAATTTATACTTCAAAATAAGCTTCCCTATTTGCTCTTTTTGGCTTTCTATGTTATTATTTTTCTCTTTCTCTATTTCAGAATCTACAGATTCCTTAAGAACTCTCATTATTTTCCTAACAGGCCCACAGACTGTAATAGTAAGGAGGTTCCCCAGAGAAGGGCTAGGTTGTAGATGCTTTCACATTCAGGTTATTTGTAATTTGTGATTTCCTTCTCAGAAACACAAGAATTTAGATCTCTTTGGATAGAAAAAAGCACACACACTCTCTTCTAGGGCCTGCTTTTGTCATTCCTAGTTAAAGTAAAAGCAAAAGTGGCCCTGACCTCTGTGAATGTGGGTTCTAGAGTTACTACAATTTACTCTAGGACCTACCTGCTTTTTAGCTCAATAGCAGATTTTGCTCTATTCTCATTTTTTCTCTTTATCTGTGAATAAATAGGATCTTGTTACAATCCACCTTTTTATCTTTCTATCCTCACTTTTTATCCCCGTCAAGGCAACTTTCTCTTGGTACATGAAGTCTTGGCCTGGGCACATCAGATATTTCTTTTCCAGACAGCAATATGTGACTCTAATCTAAAGTAGGTACTTTCCCTTTCAAAGTGTCCTTGTTCCCAGTTATGACCAACTTCTCTTTTGATTGCAGGCCTTATTTCTGACCCTGTCTTTTTCTTTTTTAATCAAGAGACACTGTGTATTCCTAGACACTTAATATTTATGTTTTAACATCAGCACAGCAGGTCTTCTAGTTATTTGCTCCATTTCTGACTTGCTTCTTGGATTCAGTATGTTGTTTTTGATGATGTAATGGCAGTTTTGTAACTCAAATGCACTCCTGTACCTGGTTTAATCTTGGAAAATGTTGGTTAGTGTTTTGTCAAATTTTTCTTTAAAACAGTACTTTGACCTACAAGATCTGAGAATTTTGAATCTCAATCACACATCCATCTATCTGTGTGTGTGTGTGTGTGTGTGTGTGTGTGTGTGTGTATGAATGATCATCTACCTACCCACCTATTATCTATGTCTTTTATTTTATCAACCTGATTGAGGTATGTGTTTATTATTCTTAAATAAATACTTTGGGTCAAATGATAAGTGGAATTTTAGCAATTTAAGAAACTTCCAGAATTTTTTAGTTTTGACATTCAAATTAGCCATTTGAGCTTAAATTCCTCCATATAATCAATAAGTATTGTTAACTTTTTAATTTCTCAGGGAATGTAGTGATATTACATTGTGATTTTAATTTGCATTTGCCTAATTATAAACTAGGTCACACATGCACTTAGCCATTTGCACAACTTCTTTGGTAAATTGTTTAAGTATACCCATTTCTTTCAGGGGCATTTATCTCCTTATGATTGACTCATAAGAGTTCTTCATATATTCTAGATATAAATCCTTTGTCAGATGTATGTATTAAGAGTTTTATTCTCTTAGGTTGTGACTTGCTTTTTCTTTTCTGAACAAAATCTTCCTAGAGCAATTTTTTTTTATTTTGATAATATCCATTCTTTTTCTCTTATGGTTTATGCTCTTATGCCCTATTTAAGAAAAGTTTGTCTATACCAGGTCACATAGATTTTCTACTATGTTTTCTTGTAAAGTACTATACTTTTGCTTTTACTTTCAAATTAATGATACATTTGTGTTAAGTTTTGTGTAAAATGTGAGGGAAAGGTAGATGTCCATTTCATCTTTCCTTTTGGATATTCAATTAATTGTTCCAACACCATTTGTGAAAAGACGTTCTTTTCCCCATTGGCACTTAAAAAAAATCAACTGACCATATATGTGCACATCTGTTTTTGAATTCTATTTCACACATTCATGTGTATGTCTTTCCATGTGCAAGTATAAAACTATTGGGTAAAAGCAGATGTAAAATAACTCTGGAATTCACATAGTGTAAGTACTATGGTTTCATTTTTCTCTGGTCATTGCTTTGGTTATTCTAGGTAGTTGACTTTCCCCATATATGTTAGAATCAGCTTGTCAATTTCTAATATAAACTTATTAGCCCACTCTTAAAGAATATAAGCAATATCACACACACAAAAATGTCTATTTTTGCTTGCAATGCTTTTGCCAGATTCTAGGAAAAGCATTCATATGTGACAGACATATAATAAATATTCTTACGATCTGTAAATTAATTCAGAAGAGACTTTTGCTTGTGTGATTTAGTAGAAAAGAATAGAGTTAGAATCAGAACTGAGAGATTCTAGTACTAGAGTTGTTGGCATAAAGATTTTAGAGAATGTGAAAATATCGTTTTACTTTATTGCTCATGAATCCATAAGCATCTTTATATTTTTCTATAAAGACTAATCATAAGTTATCCTTGTACTTTTAATGGTGACTCCCCCAGGCCAACATAGCACTGACCTAATACATAATTTAATTTTTATTATACCAAATATAACTTTATATTGTAATATTTTTGTATCTGCCTTTTTTCTCTATTTTTATTTAGCACAATGAAGTCAGGGTCAGTATCTTCTTTTCATCTTTATATTCTGATCACCAGGCACAGAGTTTGCTCCAAGCACATTTCACAAAGGATTCATGATTGAATGGCCAAGCAAATTTTTGGTGATTTTTCTTTTGAGTGCGACATCAGGTAGTGCTGATAAAACTACTCAAGATGATGAATATGGCATTCTTGGCAGTTATATTTCCTGTGACCACATAGATTAGACACAAATACTACTCCAGAGACTTGCAGCTTTGCATAGTTACTATATCATGGCTGTCACTTTCCCAAAAGACATACTGACCTTTCTTAATCAGTGTATCGTTTGGAATATGTGGCAATGAAGCTTCTTGATGACTTTTAAGCTTGAAAACCGTCACCTGCATGTAAAGATTCCCTTGTGCAGGTAGGCCATGATTTCCATCTTCTTCATCCTTGTCATTAGTAGTTCTTTGCTGACCCTGCACATATTCTTTAACATGCAAGAATGCAGTCATTAGCAGTTTTTGGATTACCATCATAGGATTTATGATGATCTTCATAGACTCTTGAGTTAAAAAATTAGTTTCCCAGAGGAGTAGAAGCGCATTATGATACCAGCTTCCATTTTTAGCATATGTCCCAGGGTAAATTTAATGTGATCATGGCTGATTTAGAATAGGCATTTCTTTCACTTAAGAAATATGTATTTCTTTTCATTAAAAATATTCTGTCTACTCTAGTGAGTAAAGAAAATAGCAACCAGAAATAAAAAAAGAGAAGAAAATTAACAAGAATATCAAGTAGGTAATTGTCTCTTCATATATTTAATAAGAATATCAAGTTAACTTTACCTGTGAAGACGATGATATGATAGGGTGATATTATCTGTAATTCAAGTTTGCTCCTTCAAGAGTTAAAAATCTGATGCATGCTAACCAATCACATGTTTTTTTCCTCTTCCTCCTACTTATTTCATTTATTTATTTTTTATTTTTTTATTCATTTTTATTGTTAGACTTATTGGGGTGACATCTGTTAGCAAGGATTACATACGTTTCATGCATACAATTCTACAGTGCATTGTCACCTTGATGTATAATAAGTTCACCACCTAATGTGACTTCTCTTTCCACCACCTTATATTTAGCTTCCCCCCCCTCCTCTCCACCCTCTCCCCCTTCTCCCCTCCCTAACCCACTCGTCCCCAAATAAACATTAAACTATTGATTGTGTCCATGGGTTATTTGTTTGTTCATTTCTTTCAAAATATCTTATCTGATCACATGCTATTAAAATATTTCAGACATATTGATAACTTATTCAACAGTTTACAAATGCTCTTCAGCCATTTTATGTTTATATACAACAGAAGTCTTAATAGATAATTACAAATAAAAAATTATCTATTACAGGGGAACTAATTTCTAGGGAAATTATCTCTGGGATTTTTGGTTGGTTGTTGTTGTTCCTATCATACTTATAGACCTATGTGCCAAAATGTCCCAAATATAAATGGAAATGATAAGGTTATGGTATTAATATAAAATACTCTTTTGAGAAAAAAAGAGTCATAATAAATACTGAAATATAAGGAGGTATAAAAAGAAGTACAGTAGCCTACCTGTACTTTCTTCTTCTACGCATGA
This sequence comes from Lyroderma lyra, assembly GCA_004026885.1. Lineage (NCBI taxonomy): Eukaryota > Metazoa > Chordata > Mammalia > Chiroptera > Megadermatidae > Lyroderma > Lyroderma lyra. The sequence goes on along the minus strand of PVJL010001586.1, from coordinate 212,154 downwards.
TCTCCTACCAGCTAATCTCCATCCAGCAGGGTTTTAAAATGTAAACCAGGTCATACTATACCCTTTTCAAAATCCTCTAGCAGATTCTCATGAGCAATTACTCTGTAAATAAAATCCAAGTCCCAAAAGCCCCACAGGACGTAGCCTGTCACTGCCTCTTCTGTGTTGTCACTCCATCTCCACTCTAACTGATCATCTGCCTCAGCCACTCTGGTTTATTGTTGTTAAACAAGTCCAACATGTTCCCTTCTCAGGGACCTATTGCTACACCCTCTGCCTAGAACACTTTTCATCTATATGTTCATTTGCCTCTCCTGCATTTCATTCAGGTTCCAGAGTAGTTTCCCTTGCATCTTTATCAAAGTATCCTTCTAACCATCATGTCTCTTTCCACCACTTTATTTCCCTGTTTAACATTTATCACAGTCCATTTTATACTTACTTCTTGCCTCTCTTTTATTAGAATATTCAAAAAGTCAATGAGGGCAAGGAATTCATTGCTTTACTCTGCCATCAATTTTCTCACTTTTAGTTTGCCATTTTATTTTGCTAAAGCTCCTTTTTCAGATTTTATAAAAGTGACTATAAGAAGTAATTATTTGAAGGCTGAACTTAGTAAATGAATCAGAAGGAATATGAGTAAAGTACTAACAGCAACTGGTATACCACTTCTCTATCCACATTTTTATTTTAAAACATTTGTTAAAATACTTGCGTTCATTTTTCTCTCAGTAATTTTGGGTTACTGCAATTTTTTTATTTTATTTTTACCCACAATGTCAATGTAGCCTACTTATCAGAATTTCCTAAAAGTCCTGAATTATTTTATTAATATGTTCTACTTTTTTTAGAAAGGACAATATTATGCAATGTAAATGAACAGAAAATAACATGGATACTTTTTAGAGAAAAAGTAAAAATTATTTGTTGATTACTCAATACATATATCATATTAATCAAAATACAGACATAATTTTTTGTCTTAGATCAGTCAAGTTAATCAAAAGTAATGAGGAAAAAATAACAAAAATTGTGAAGGACATGAGATGGCAGGATAAATTGAATTAACAGAATTGGATAATGGACCAAATGATGTTTTACATTTTAATAACAATGATATCATCTATCTATGTAAGTAGAATTAGTAGTATTATCACTTATTAACTAAGACCACTGATATTGAGAAATTTGAAGAGCCTCTTATATCATTAAAAATACCCTTAGTATTTCTTTCCATCTAGCTTTCTGAAAATTTATGGAAAAAAAAAGTAGGAAAACAAACTGCAAGAGAAACTCAAATTTATTCCCATTGAATGTAACAAATTGGTATTTATTTTTCTGAGGAAGTGGCAACTTCTAAAACATCTTAAATTTTACTACCCACCCCCTCCCAAGTAATTAACAATTTAGAAGGTAAATGCCTGTAATTTTCAAGTAACCAAGTGATAGTGGACAGGTTTTATTTTGTTTCCAATTGCTAGCCATTCACAGAATTAATGTATTATAAATATCTTTAGACATAGTTATGGGTATAGATGTAGATATATGTGTATATTTGAGTCCAATTTGAGATTCTACATATTTGGGGAGACCAGGGACAAAGCTTGATAAACATATTTTCCTAGCTGCTTAATTACATTCTGTTTAACTAATAGATCTATATATTGTGCTACATATTATACACAATTTTTTCTTTGACAATCAGTACTGTTTTAAAAATTGCTTACAATATTTAGGAAATTGCTAAATGTATAATAGGTAATCAGTAAATTATTGTTATCTGGCAATTAAAGACACATGGCAATGTTTAAAATTTGAAAGTAAAACAATGCTTGGTGTTAGAAAAATACCAAGCAGTTTCATAATTTTTACTTATGTTACAAAATACAAGGGCTGTCTGGAAAGTATCCAGCCATATAATATGAAAACCAGACGCATTTATGGCTGTGTTTTTTCTAGCCTCATATATGAAACAGGAAATACCTAAACTAAAACTAGTACAGCAAATAATTATTCAGTTTCTTACAAACTCATTTTTCAGAGTTGTACAATAGAAGAAAATGAAACTGCATGTGGTTGATCTATATCTGCTGTGATTTTCTAGCACTTTAGGAAGGCTGTCTCCCTAAAAAACAACAATAAAACTGAAAAAGAAAGTTTAAAACCCACAGAATAGGCATTGCTTGCCAATTCTTCCATATTAAAGATATTAGCAGAATGTATTTCCAAAACACGTATCCAAAGAAACTTTAAATTATGCAGCACACAAAATTAGTGTTAGTTATTTATGTCTATTGAATTGTTTTTGATGAAAGATACATTACCAGGAGTCTTCCTAGTCATTCAGATCTTACGTGAAGACTAGAAATAACTCAGTAGAGAAGGTATCTCCTCAATGATATTGGTTTCTTTTAACATAAAGTACTAGCACTTCTTTAGCATTTACTATGAACTAGGTATTATTCTTAGTACTATGGTTGTTCTTATTTTACAAATAAGTAAACTGAGAACAGAAAAGTTAAGCAAATCATCAAAATCATACAGACAGTATTTGGTCTAACCAGGTGAGTAAAACTGGGTCCAGCGTCCATTTGTTACTTTGCTTTGAATTACTACTTAAAGAACAACTTCTACGGCAATAAAACATATGGCAAACATTAGTCACCAGGAATATTTTATTATGACTTTAGTAAGCAATAGTGTTTCTTCTTATAGTAATATTATTTTTTCCAAATAAGAAGAAGGAAATGGAGACAGTAGCTAGGTGTCAATGAGAAGCTAACTTCCAGTGTGGTCTATTAACATTAAAATTTGAAATAAAAGAATAGAAAAGACTGTGATATATGAGATAAGACAACTAATGAATGAATTTTTAAATTTCACAATGTTTGGAAAAGAAGCCACCTGTGAATGAGAAAAAAATGATAAAAGAAGGCAGACAAATATCAGTTAATAGAAATACACTACCTTTTCACAAGTGAACCACTATATAATTTTAGAAGGTTTTAGTTCATCCAGCACTGCCTATGGACTTTTTATCATAGGAGTGTCAAAATCTGTCATGATATCCAGTTTAGGTTTTTCTACAGTTTCTGATATGAACATGATGGTGAGGGCAAAAAGCTTAATTTTTTCTGGATCTCTTAGACTGAGATATTTGGTGGCTTAACAAGTCCAACCAAGTAGCAAGAACAAAGTGGGGAGTGAACACCATTCAAGTGTGTTATTTGATGCATCACTTGTGGAATATCCTTTGGAATTATAACCCTTAGTAAAGTTTTTAATGCATGTTGAAAACACAACTAAAGAGGGCTTCCAGTATTTTTCCCTAGAAATCAAAATATTTAATGAATATTTTTATACTTCAATTTTTTAGTGTGTTTTTGCTATCATATTTTTTTATGATCTACAGCCATGATTGCCTAATAATATTATCATTAGAGGTCATGATACTTAACTCAATTGTAGTGTACTTTTTATAGCTCATAAGGCATATCTAAGCATTCAGTATAAAAGATGAGCAGAGATTCAACACGGCAAAAAATTGAAAAAAATTGAATGTATTGTTAGCTTAAATAGAATGAAGCATGCTTACAAAAAATAAATTGTCATTCATCCCTTGATTCAAAGAATTTAAATAAATACATTTTCTTCATTTCTAAATTGATACACTAGTTTATGATTTACCTAATCCTTTAATCTAGATAAAATCCTTCAATTCTGCCAAGTATATCCCAAAATGGGAGTTAAGAAAGATATTTCAAATGCATTCATAATTGTACCATTAAAAACATACTCCTTGTTCAGGCCAATCATGTTTTCAAATGCCTTTTAGACCTTCATTTGTTCTAGACAAATAAATAAACATGTGAAACAAGTAGCTTCAGAATTAACACATAGCAGTTCATAAAACTGAGAGTAATTTCTTGTTTGGCACGATATGGAATGTATAACATAAAGTATTGTCACTTTATTTTCTTTTACTTATAGATATGTTTAAAATTTTAACAGTGTGTTCTTTGAGGAAAATTGTTTATTATGACTACTGATGATAATGATAATAAGAATCAAGAAAATTGAAAAGCCATGTGCAAAATAAAAGAAAGGAAAAGAAAATAGATTGCTATCTGTCACCATATACTAAAATTATTACAAAATTGATTAAAGATCTAAGCATATGGCTTGAACCAATAAATGGCATAAAAGAAAACAGGCACTAAACTTACAGATCTGGGATTCAGAGAGGATTTCGTGAATTTGACCTCAAAGGCAAGGGGAGCAGAAGCAAAAATAAATAAATGGGACTATATCAAACTAAAAAGCTTCTGCACAGAAAAAGAAACCATCAAGAACACAAAGAGGCTGATAAAGATAAAGAAGCTGTGGTACCTATGCCTAATAGAATATTACTTAGCTATAAGAATAGAAGAAATACTGCCATTTGCAACAAAATGGATGGACCTTAAGAAAGTGGTGCTAAGTGAAATAAGCCAGACAGAAAAAACCAAGAACCATATGACTTCACTTATATGTGGAATATAAAACTGAAAGCAATAAAGAAAAAAAACAAAACAAAACAAACAAAAACTCATAGACATAGTCAATAGTTTAGTGGTTACCTGGGGGAAAGTGGGGAGCGGCGGGGGAGAGAAGGAAGGGGATGGAAGAGGAGGGAAGGATAGCTAAATATATGGTGATAGAAAGAGAACTGGCACTGGGTGGTGATTATATAATGCAACACATGGATGATGCACTGTAGAATTGTACACTTAAAACCTATGTAATTCTTGTTAACCAATGTCACCCCAATAAGTCTAAAAAAAAAAGAAAACCAGCAAAATAGGAAAAATAGTTGCAAATAACATCTCTGATAAAGGGCTAATATAAAAAATATATAAACACAACTTAACAACAACAAAACAAATAATCCAATTAAAAATTGGGCAAAGGCCCTGAACACACACTTCTCCCAAGAAGGCATACAAACAGCCAACAGATAGATGAAAAACTACTCAACTTCAATAGCTTTTTAGGGAACTGCAAATAAAAACCACAATGATATATCACCTCACACCTATTCGAATGGCTATCATCAACAAGCCAAGTAATAAAAGTATTGGAGAGAAAAAAATCTGTATGACCTCAGATTTGGTGATTCTTCTTTTTTAGACGCAATATCAAAAACAAAAACATGAAAAAAATAGGTAAATTGAGCTTTATTAAAATGAAGAACTTCTGCTCTGAGAAAGACATTGGTAAGAAAATCAAAAGGCCAGCACATACTGGGAGAAAATTTTTGCAAAACCTATTATCTAATAAAGAACTATATTTCAAATTTAGAAAACACTTGAAACTCAATAACAAGAAAACAAGCCAATTAAAAATGCAAAAAAGATATGAAAAGACACTTAACCAAAAAAAATGCAGATGACAAATAACATGAAAATAGGTTCAACATCGTTTTACATTAGGGGAATACAAAATATAACAAGATACCACAGCATACATAACAGAATTGCAAAACTGAAACATCAACAAAATGCCAGTGAAGTTGCAGAGCATCAGAAAATCTCATAGGGAGGGGAGGCGGGGGGTGGGAGAGGAGGGGGAAGCTAAATATAAGGTGATGGAAAGATAAGTCACATTAGGTGGTGAACTGATTATACATCAAGTTGACAATGCACTGTAGAATTGTATGCCTGAAACCTATGTAATCCTTGCTAACAGATGTCACCCCAATAAAAAATAAAAAAAAAAACAAACAAAAACAGAGGAGTTAAAAAAAAAGAGCTCATGCAGAGGGGCATGATGGTACAGCTACTTTTAAATTTAGTTTGACTATTTCATCCAAAGCTAAGCATAATCCTACTATATAATCCAGGAATCATACTCCTAGATATTTGCCCAATTGTTTTGAAAGTTCGTGTTTCTACACAAAAACTGCACTTGAATATTTATAGCAGCTTCATTCATAATTTCCAAAATTAGAAACAACCAAGATGCTCATCAACAAATGACTGAACAAGCAAACCATGGTACATCCATACAATGGAATGCTATTGGGTGACAAAAAGGTATACATTAGTGCCAAGATGATACGAATGAATATTAAAAGTAAAAGGAAATAAAAACACAGTCTGAAAATTCTGTGTGCCTTGTGCTTGCAATTTATGACATCCTGGAGAAGGAAAACTATAGAGATGATCTGTGATAACCAAGACTTTGTAAAACAGGGGTTTGCATAGGTGAAGAACAGGGGATGAATTAGGGTGATGAAATTATTCTGTATAATGCTATACCATTGTATTCATGACACCATTGAAGAACAGTATTTCAATTATGTCCTCTATTCTATTACCAAGACCAATCCCCTGTCCCTTCTAACATCTACCCTGTTGATTTCCTGCTCTCTATTTCCACATTCACATGTGTTATACAACACTCATAATTTTTTATTAGAGGAAAGCAACAGATGCTTAACTGGTATCTCTCTCCAAAAGGGCTCTGTTTTCAATCTTCCTGCATGTGTCCTTAAGCACAAATCTGATCACAACATCCCTTATTTAAGAAAGAATGCCACATTGTACTTCTCTCTCATACCTTGTCTCTCATACCACTTGCCCTTTCAACATAGGATCCAGCCATAAACAATAGCTGTCAGATGATCAATTTACATGGTATCACTTAACATCAGCATGGCTGTTAACATTATTTGGAATACACTCTTCAAACTCAACACCCAAAATGTCCTCAAATAACTCCAATTCCTTCTTAAAGACAAACCTTTTATTTTCCCAGAGAAGTCTCCTTTAATCTTCAACTCTTACTCCCATGTGCTTCTACCTTGTGATACAATGGTTCTCCACACATAAATTTATCACAACTTGTATTGTAATAAATTGTTATTTTGAATTTACTGCTTTGATTCCAAATTCTACACATTAAGCTATTGAGGATTTAAACTATGTTTAAATAGTCTTTAGAATTTTAATGTCAGGGGCAATTATGGGAGTTTAAAGCGTCCTAGTTAATGCTTCTTTGAGAAAATAAGAATCGCATCGTTAAACAAAACTTTCAAAGTAAAACATTTGAAAGGACATATATGACATCACATTCCCTTTTTTAAATAAAAAGTGTCTATGCATGCAAAAGTTCACCCAATAATTTACTAGAAATAAATAAATGGCATGAAAAAATAGTGACATGTATCGTTGATGTATTTTGTTCAAGGTATAATCCTAATTTATCACTGTCTAAGAAGCTTAACTACATCTTCAAAGTCTTGTCAAGGACCAAGAAATAACTTAATCCATCCCAGTGTTTTAAAATATCTGATATTTCCTTAGTTTCCCTTTTTAAATTGGAGTTTCGTCTAATATTATGTATATTTATACAAAACTTCAGAAATCTGCAGTTCATAAATTTTCTCTAGATTTTGACTCTTCCTTAGAGATTTAAAAACACTCCACTGGAGAGATATTCATGACTAAAAATAGTGCACTGCCAGTTTAAATGAGAAGCAAAAACTTTGGCTTCACACCAGCGGAGAAAGGCCCTTTAGGCAAGTTGCTTCTGAAGGAGCAGTGTGAGGAAAGGACAGAGGAAACAACAGCATAGGCCCTGGGTTCTAATATATGATTTCAGCTACAACTATTGAAGCTGTTAAAAACCATAGTTATGGATATGAACGTATTTACTAGAACTAAGGATTCTTAGTTCTAAAGCAAAAAAGGCATCGATACACAAAGATAAAAAAAAAATTGAAGTGCCCTAGCTATGACAAACTGCAGCAATTCATACATCTTATACTCATTTCCTCATTTTCTTAAATTGACAGTGGTATGAACATACACATCTGCCAACTACTTTGTCCCCAGTTAAATATGAGTAATTTAGAACACCTGCATAGCTCATTATTGCCTTGGAAGACTTAGAGCTTATACGTCTCAGTACAAAGAGTTCATGGTGTTTTTGTTTTTACATCTTATTGGCACCATGCTAATCCATTTTTACATAAGAATTATTTTCTTTTACTACTTCTAAAAGGAATTAAGTTTTATTATGGGTGGCTGGAAAGCAGACCCAAGGCAAAGGCTTATAGACTACACACTAGTTTACAATGAAGTGCAATTCCAGAAAAATGAAGGCAGAGGGGATTGAGATGGGGGGAAAAAAAAGTCAATTTGAGTTTCAATTACTGATCGCGAATGTGACTGGTTGTTCAATCTTGCATGATCATCTTGTGAAGGATACAGACACAGCTTTCCCCCTGGATAGTCTTAGGAGGTGGAGGGAGAACTCACACAGAGCTAAGCACAGCATACATATGCCCAGATGTAGAAGTGACAGAGAGGCAATTATTCTGTCTAATGGAGACACACCATGCCGAAATAAACTGATGTGGCACTGTAAAGATATCTGATTCAAAATATCAGTGTTTATCCAGACTCTTGTTTCTGCAACTGCTTCCTAAAGTTAGTATTATGCTCCTTCTTTCTAATTACTATTGCTTTCAAGTACATTACTGCTTATGTATGCTATGGCTGTTGGCAAAATTATAAAATATAGCATGGCTAATGTGATTATTTTAACACTCTCTGTTGATGATGTAGTATGTTCTCTGACAGACTGGGCATAAGCATTGCTTCTGATTATAGGAGTAGCTATAGTAATTAAAATTGTTGCATCTAAATTCAATCACTTAGTTCAAAGATGAGGTTTTCTCATTTATAAAGCTTTGGAAGAAATTTGGAAATTGTCCATTATTTGCCTTTGTCACTCAGCCCATCAATTAAAGATGAGTTCCATGAATTCCATCAATTAAAAACATCAAGAAGGGGTGGCCTGCTACTTTGCAAACCAGAAGTCTCCAGTTTGCAGAAGATCTCAAGACTACAGGGTAAGAATATACCCATTTGTTCTTTTTTTGTAAATTAAATTTATTGGGGTTACATTGGTTAATAAAATTACATAGCTTTCAAAAAAGAAGATTAAAGCAGTCTCATTTCAACCTTGGGAGGATTACACGGGAGCCTACGAGTTGGCAGTTAAAGTAAGACAGTTCCCTATACACAGACCAGATGTGTAGCTATTTCTGCTTTCCAAACAAGTTTAAATGGACATGGCACAAAATCTGACCTATTTATCCTGTGCTCAGTATAAACTGAAAATCAGGAGATCATGGAGAGTACTTTAACCTTACATACAATACATGAAAAAGATAGATATTTAGCTTCTGCCATCTTGTGTCTAGAGATAAGTGAGCATATATTTTTTAAATACCATCTCTGTTTTATCTTTTCTGGTGGTGAGACTTCTACTCTACCTTTACACACGTTACTTATCTCCAGCTGTCTCTGTCACACTCTGCAAATTATTTTGTCAGTCTTTTTCTTGAGCTAAGTTGAATTTGAAGATCAATGAACTTACTTGCCAATTTGACAGGGCTATCAGTTGTTCTAGCAATTAATTAAGCTTTACAAATTATTTTAACCCACGACTAGCAATTTCTACACTGCTTAATTGCCACTCAATCACAAGTTAAATTTGCCTGAAATTAACACTGTGTTCCACAAGGGAGACAATTTTAACCCATCTTTCCAGTTGCTAATTTCCTGAACATTAGCTTTGAAAAAAATATTCAACCTTCTACACAGGAATCTTAGATTTCTGAAAGCATTTAAAAAGAATCTTTTCTCCTTCAAAGCTTAATTTGAAGTTAAGCAAAAAGTGTTTACGAAAGAGCATTTTTCTGACTTTTTCTATTTACCACTAATTGAGGGGAGATAAACCAACTAGAGAATAGGGTATGGGAAGAGAGGGTAAACGTATGCACCCATACACATCCACATTTCCACTTATCTGGTTCATTGACCTTGTCTTACGAAATAATAGCTATGAAAGAAAAACTGACAATGTGAACAACTTCACAGCTGATCTTCACACTTAAATATCACCATGACAAGCTGACTTGAAAGCTAACAATCTATCCACCTGTAAAAATATATTTAGATCTGCTCAATACAAGCAAGCATTCTTCACTGAGCTGTCTTCAGCAGACACAGCACCTTTGTGATTGTATGGCAGAATAGCTAGTTGTATTAAGGTTTTTCGAATCACTATTTGTGCCCAGGTTTTTAGTGCAAGCTGAATAAATGCATACTGTATACGATCTTCCATTGAGATAGCTATTTAAAAATGACATGTTTCCATTTCTAAGCACATAAATGTACATGTTAATTCAGTTCCCAGTAAGAGAGCAGGTTGCCATGAGAGAGAGGAACTACATTACAGTGAAATGTCATCTTCCTCATAGAATTGTAGACTAACTTTCTAGGGGCTAGGAGCTAGTGAAGGAAATTTACTTAATAGTGTCTAACAGATTTCTTGCACCATACTAGCTGTTTTACATACATGGTCCCTAATCTTCACAACTTTGAAATGTAGCCACTATTACTTTTTTATTTTCATAGGAGAAAGCTTAGGCTCAGAAAATTGGGCAATTTAGCAAGGTCTTAGAATACGTAAGTGGAGTTGCTTCTTCATCAGCTTTGCTTTTTGCACACTGTTTGCAACACTTCTAATCAAGCCATATGATCATACCACGCCCTGGCCTACAATCCTTCCATTATTCCCTACTGCCTAAATCATAAAGTCCAAAGCAAGGTTCATTCTTGAACTAGCTCTCCAGGATCATACATACCTCAACTTTGTGCACTTTGCACTGAGTTGCATCAAGTTGTACTGAGTTAATCCCTGTATTTTCCATGAAAAATCTGACCCTGTTCATTACAAGCATTGGCATGGTCTTCAGTCCATGCCTGAGAGATCTGATGCTTGCCTCCCTCGCTCTCTCCCTCCAACCTAATATACTTATAGTTCTCTTGACTAATTCCTCATATCCTTCAAAATTCAGATCAGGATTTGCATCTTTTTGAGGCTTTCTAGGACCTGGCCTTGCTTCAGTTTCTCCCCTGATTGTTTCCTTACACACTTCTGCTTGTATCTTAACTTGCAGTGGTTATATTATTATCTACTGATGTGTCTACCACATACTAAACCCTGGATCATTGAAAGAGAACCATGAGTTACATGACTAGATTTAGCACATTCCTGGGCACTTCAGTAAAATTTGATGAAACAAATGGGTAAATTTGGTCAGGCTAAAGTAGGTGTCAAAGTAAACATAACTGAAAAATAGAAGAAAATTAGTTTTGCATCTAGAAAAAAATTGTTATCAAATAAGGATATCACTGAAAGGAAGTGAGTGGGTAAAAAAAAATCTTTAACAATTGGTTTTAGAAGAAGCATCAAGGAAGGAAAGATGTCTCACTTATACTGGATTAGGTTTCCATTCTGAAAAATTTACTACATTATAGAGTGATAAAAATGGCAATGTAACTCATAGATGGTGCACTGTAGAATTGTATACCTGGAACCTATGTAATTCTTGTTAACCAATGTCATCCCAACAAGTCTAACAATAAAAAAAGTGGCAATTTTGCTCAAATTAATGGTTTTATTTTCAATTAAATATTTTGTCCTCAGGATAAATATGTAAACCAAACCATACCTTGCCTGGCAATTTGCCAGTGAGCATTTGGGGAATTTGTTGTATGTGTAGTGGTGCATGGGAGTAAGAAAACATGGATGTAGAAATAAAAAAAAAAACAGTGATGTAAATTTTATCAAATGAATCTCAATAAAAAAGTTAATATTAAAATGCCTTAGCTTGGATTCCCTGGTGGTGTAGTGGCCAGGCTTCAGCACTCTCACCACCATGGCCTGGGTTCAATTTCCACATAGGGAAACAAAAAAAAAAAACAAAAAAAAAAAAACAAAAAACAAAAGCCTTAGTAAATCCTCTCTTATAATTCCAGAAGTTATTTCTTACAATTTTATAGTCTTTTGGTAATCATCAAGCAGATTCCAATGATATTTTTAATAAAGATTAGGGAGTTTATCTTTTCTTCTTTTTGTTTTTACTTTTCATAACCTCCTTTATCTGAGAAGAAACAAAGTTTTCATGTACGTATTCCTGAACTTTGTGTCTGCCCAATTCATTTTAGAATTTCAGCAGATTATATGAATTCTTGAATATTTTCTTTACACGGGATGTATTTTAGATGACTTAGAAGTTTATAAGGAAGTATATTGGCTTCTGTGTGTACTCTTTTCCCCTAAAAATTAGTTCCATTGCTGACAATGTATTACTAACTCCCTTAATGAAAATTATGGGGGAAAAAAAAGAACTCACCCCATTTTCTTACTATATGTTATTGCCTTGGCATTAAAGAAACCTATGTTTTCCTTCTAAAGCTTTTCCTTATAACGTACTTAAAAGATACTTATTTTTATTTGTGTCACAGTAAACTAATAGTGTCTCCATAAAGCATGCAGCTATAGGGTTGCTGTTTTTGCTGGGGTCCATCCATGTGACAGTTGGTAAATTTACAAGAATGTAAACTACCCTTAGCAAGAGAAATTTGGCTTGAAGAGCAAAGGTCACAGTTAGTGTTTCCGAGAACGGCACAGCATATGCTTTTCAAATTGTGCTTGACCGTGATCCACAGAACATCAGTTCATAGGTAAAAGGACTGCCTTCATCAGTTTGATTGAGAAGTCATTTCTTCTGTTTTCTTCAATGGGACTTGGAGAGCTCAATGTTAAAGGAAAATCTGATTCAGATAATTTATTATTTTTCATTATTAATATGTTGCTTCACTTTCACCCTATCTCTGTTGTATGTAAAAGGTAATATATATCTAGAGCAATAATCCATCATAAATATAGATTTTAAAAGGAAATGCATCTTTTAAAACTCCATGAACAATATTTTAATAAATAGACATTATTTAGAAAAGCATTGCTTTCATTTATATAATAGCAAAGTTGAAAGTTAGCTGCAGATATTTAAAATAAAATGCATTAAGTGTACTCACAATAATACTTTAGCTATATTAAAATATTTTAAACTGACCAATATTAAGTGGTCTTAATTAATGTTTACTGTGTTGTTAATTATTTTTTTCAAGGAACAAAGTCTGAATATTAGAACTCATATTTTAAATACAGTAAGGATTGAAATAATTTTGAGATGCACTCCCCCATATCTCTCTCTCCCTCTCTCTTCCCTCTCTCTCTCTCTCTTTTCCTCATTCTCTCTCTTGCACACACACACACACACACACACACCACACACACACACATACATTTTTCATCCAGCAGTACTATTGTTCTGCCATCATTTTGAAATACAACACAAACCTACCTTTGTGCTCTGTTCTACAAGTTCTTTTGGGAAACTGGTTCTAATGTTTAACAACCATTGCCTATTAAGAAAAAAATTTTTATGGTTAACTTAAATCACTCATGCTATAATTTAGAGCCATTTATGGTCTTGTCCTCAGTACTCTTTGGGAGAACTGATGAGAAGATAATCACTAAATTATCCCACATTGACCTTCTGCAGCTTTTTTCCCCTTTACACATAACATACTTGTTTCAAGTTCTCACAATCATTTGAATTCAGACTTTTACTAAATGTTGTTAAATTTTTTTAAATGAGATCTCTGACAGGATTTTAGTGGAAGAGACATTTTTAGGTTACATCTTCTCATTCAGAAGTAAAAAAATTATATATATATATATATATATATATATATATATATATATACACACACACACACACATACACTCAGCTTCCATAGGTTTATAATAATTTTTTTTTCATTTTGTTGGAAATCCCCTGCATCAAAAACCACCCACTCCTTGTGTGTTATAGAAGCCTTTAACTGTTTAGTATATTTCTAGCTTCTATAGAATTTTTGAATTCCAGTTCTTTTTAAAATTAATCCTATGTTCTTCTTATAGAGCATAACATTAATATGTACCCAACATTTTGGTTTGTTATTTTAGCTTATCAGAAATAAATAATTTTAACATGTAAAAATATATGATATATTGACTATTGCTTAATGAAAGTATATAAATTACTTTCTCTTACCTATAAGTCAACAAGATTATTTATTAATGGCTATTTCTCTTTATAGATTGGTTTATAATAGTTAGTTTGTCATAATAAGTAGGTTTTCTTTATCATACACTCTCTAGAAGTTACTATGATTATATATATAAAACTAAATTAATTTTTAAAAGTTTTTTAGGGTCCATACTGACATAGTTTCAATAATACAGTCTCATTAAATACAAAGTATGAAAAAACCCAAAACTCCAGTGGTACTACAACCTCCTGACTTTGTCCATCCAAGCAGCTTAAAAACATAAATGCGAACTACCCTTACCCAGTTTGAGTTCACTGGGTGGGAGACAGATTCTGAGGCAAAGTTTAATGTTCAAGGATTTTGCTGCACAGGGCGGGCCCTTTGAATCACCACCATAAAAAAGAAAGGAAGGAGCAGAATTGGACCAAAAGCCTCAGCCTACCCCATGGGAAACTTGGAGTTAACATGGCAGTCAGAGACCTTCTGTGCAGGGCTGAAGCGGTTGGGCTTTTATTTTTTTCCTCGATCTGTCCATAGGCTATCCCTAGAAGAGCATGACATTAAGTTTGGTGAATCTCTGTAGCTCAAGTAATTCCTAGAGAGAACAAAGGTTGAAAGCTGCCCCTAAACAATTCTAGAAGCTAGGACAACAAGTCCTTCTTTGAAAGGAAAACTGAAGAGTGCATATCCATTTACACCCCATTTATAGAGTTACATGCCAGACATCATTGTAAGACCTTTACATATATTAATTCACATAAAATCATAACCATGTAAGTAAATCACTTATATGATACTCATTTTGCAGATATAGAAACTGAGGATCATGGAATGTAAGTGGCTTCCCCAAGGCCACGCAGCTAGTACGTGGTTGAGCTGGTGAAGCAGTCTCATTCCAGAGTCTTCCACCTAGCATGATGTAAACAGCCTCCCCCAGCCACTGACTCAGAAGTTATCCCAGGCCTCCTAAGCACCCAAATCCAAGTTTCTAAGTTTTCCTTTCATTCTTCATGTTTTTTTTTTCTCTTCCTGGATTTCCTGGCGTGGTTTAATTTGTTTTACTTCTTAAAACTCTTTTCTAGGTTAATTCATATGTTCCAATGCTGATTTTCACACCTACTTTAATGAGATTCTCCTGGGGACTTCTCTTCATCTTTCTACTCCTTAAATGCCAATATCCTTGGAGTGTTTCATTTCTCAATTTTCTTTTCTATGCACACTGCATAATTTAATTCAAGAATACTTCAAGGATATTTTATCCATGTTGTCATCCATTCTTATTATAAAAGGCTCAGGCATTGGATTACGTTAGAAAGAACTGCAGTGGGACAAAAGAAGATAGAGCCAAAATTTCTTCATGTAAGGACTGATGAAAAAAAATCTAAGCCACAGTTTCATGCCCTGGTACCTGGGAAGAGTAGGGGATTAATATCATTTGCCTGCTAACTGCAGACCTGTCTGTCCCCTCATGCATTCCTCATGACATCCTAAGGCAGGAGCTAAGTAAGCATGGAGGCCACGGGGGCATGGAATATCTAGGAGACAGAACTGACCCTCTCTCAGGGGTACTGTTCCTCCTTCACTCGTACATCTCACATCACCCTGTATGGCCCCGGAGGGTGGCTGGTTAGTCAATGACGGGTAAGATTCCTCAGGGGAGGAACAACCTAAGACAAGCACAGTCACATAGGGGCCATCAGGAGAGAGCTTGGGCTCTACAGAGGTGAGGCACAGACCCTCACCCTCTCTGAGGTTACTCTTTTACCTTCTGGCTGCATTGTGTCCTACACTGCTCCAATGGTGAACCCCCTGGGGGGAGGTTGGTATATTGAGTCCTTGGGGCTATGTATGTGCATAAAGGCACAATACATGCTGGAACACAATGGGGACTTTGGGGAACAGTCATAGGCATGATAATCACAGATCTTAGAAAGAGGAAGGTTTTACCTCCCCATACAAGTTTCACTTTCTCATTCTATCCATCAATAAAAGCTATGCATTGGCCCAATTCAGGGCTCTTTCAGTCCTCAAGGCTGGAGTCTCTCGGTCCCTGCTTATAATTTATGTTTGGCTACTGTGTTTCTTAACTTTTCATCGCCCTTCTCGTGTCCCCACCACTAGTGTCGTGCTGGACATGACAAATACACAAAAGGCACCTGTTGCAAGGAATGAGGGTAAATATGATCTAGAAATTATGGAAACATTAGCAATAGGAATAGTAACAGCTAGGAAGTCAATTAGATGTGAATTGACTGATGACAGAATTTAAATGGAAGACCAGGAGGTAACAGTTCAGGGATTATTTAGAATTAAACCCCTTGTCCTAAAATCACACAGTTGAGGTATCAGACTGCCCTTCAGGAGTCAAAACCCAGAAACAGAATCTAAATGTGGAAGAAAGAGATTGATATGAACTATTTGAATTCCGAGATAAAATAATAATGTTTAGAATAACTGTCAATGATTTAACATTAGTCTGCTTTTTCGTTGGGAACATATACTGTACTTCCATTTATATTTTAAGTAAGGATTGGGGCATTCCTGAAATAACTTAAATTCTGTACTGTTGATTTATAAAAGGAAAACTTAGCTATATTCTTAAGCTTCATATTTTAATATTCTCAGCATTATATACAAATAATATATTAATGCATGTGCTTGTGAACTCTTAAAATGATTTTAGAAATAATGTTCATATGCCATGAAGATGATTACTAATAGAAAAAAATGACAAAAAACAATGAACACTCATTCTTTATTTTTTAATACCATAGATTACTCATATGTACAAGCGTTATATGCATTTTTATTATAATTTAAAGTATATTAATTGTCTCATATAAATACATTCTCAGTTAGTTCTTCTTTAGGCTTTATAGTGCTTTGTTTATTTCATCATCTTACCAATACTATGAAAATTTTTAGTGTGAACATAATTTTTATTTCCATTATAGTTTGACAATTTTGATTTTCAAAAATTGGGATGTGAACAAACATTCTACTATTACATAAACTATTTGGCAAGTTATTACTTTTCTTTCTTTGACACCATATCTCTGAAAAATACAAGGGCTTTCCAAAAAGTATCCAGCCATGTAATATGAAAAATAAAGGCATTTATGGCTGGATGTTTTCTGGGCAGTCCTTTGTATATTAATTAAACTTAGAAATCAGTTTTATAAAGTATCACTAAGACATAGTAATAAAAACTCAATAAGAGAGCAAAGATTCTGAAATTTTCTGATTATACTGTTGTTGAAGGGTTGAAGGGAAAGTACCTAAACCTGAGCCATCCATGTCACCAGGGAAATATACTGCATTTGGTACCTTAAAGATCATGGACTTGTTCGTGGTGAATGGAGAAGGGATGTTTTGACAAAAATGAAGGGGAATGGATCTGGGCAGCATAAAAGCAGATGTCACTATAATAAATTAGTATACATTAGGCAAATGAGTTAGAAATATGTGGCATTACATAATAAAATAATAATCCAGTGTTATAGTTAAGGCTATTGCACAGAAAAATAACATTATGTTTTGTACTGAAAATACACTAACATTTGATCCTTTTTGTGTCAATAAACAAGCCATGAATTTACTTCTTTTATCTATAACATGTCAGGAAAAATCACTGACAAAAAAATATTATATTTTAGTCTGGAAGATGATTTAACTCTTGAAACTGTATCAAGTGTGCTCCTGAGTCACCTGGAAAAACTCACAGGTTCTTCAAAGGAAAGAAACATTCCTCAGTCTGTGATTTATCACTGTTTTCCCTCATTATTTTAGGATTCTATGGTACAATTGCCTGTGTTGTCAAAATTTCAATTCCATAGAAGTTGCGAGTTGTCAAGTAGAAATATATTGTATGGCTATTCCTTGTTACCCTATATATAGTCTGAAACACATTAACATTCCAACCTTTCATTTATTTCTATTTTTTTCACAAATACTTATTTAGTGTACCTGTTTTCTAACCAGCTTTTTAGATGTTTACAAGATAATAAAGATGAATGAGACAAAGTAAATGGTGTGAGTGGAAATATGAGTTTTAGATAGCAGGTGGTGGATTTGAGGAACCATGTTAGATGTGCTGAGAGGAAGAAAGGATGATATTAGGGCCAAATTTTGAAGGATCTCTCATGTCATGCTAAAAAGTTTGGAATGTACCTGTTAGGGTGAAGGTTTAATGAAGGTGTTTAAGTTGTGGAGTAACATGACCAAATCTGTCTTTAAAAAGCTACTTCCACAGGAATTGCTTAGAGAGGGGGGAAAAACTGGAGAAAAGACTTGAAAACCTCACTGTGTGCCAGGGCCTGGGACTCTAAATATTAATAAGACATTATCTCAGCCCTCGAGAAATTTAGGGTTGTGGAAAATACACTTTTAAAAAATGCAAATTTAACAATGCTTTTACTGAAAGACTAAACACTATAGGGTGAGTGCCGAACTGTCTGATGGTGTGTATGGGTCAAGGGTCCTAGTGGGGAGAGGGGATTTTTGAAGACAGAGGATAGTTGGGGCAGATATCTAAAAGTGATACATGAATTGGAATGTGAAACAAAAGATTCATAAGGAAATGAGAACTAGTATTAAGATCTTTCCTAGCAGAGATAATAGCATATATAAAAACAACAAGGTATCAGAAAGGGTAGTGCACTTGGAAATATTAAATAAGCAGACATTACTGAATCAAAACAAAGTTTTCAAGAAAGCATTGGAAAATTATGCTAGGAAAGTCAAAAGAATTGGACCAGAAAATGTTACCATCCTTCTGAGATTTCTTTTGTTTTTGTTTTTTAATTCTTTTGTGGGTATCACTACCTTTTCTTGTTCTTCTTTTATTATAAAAGGCTTTATTAAACATACATATTTTAATACAAATTAAAAGATACAGCATGGTATCTTGATATCCATAAAATGGTGAAATGATTACTAGTCAAGCTAATTAACCTATCCATGGGTTTTTAAACTGCAAAGTAAGGAATCTTTGTAGGATTTTAAGGAGAAAAATAGATACTTTAGGATTGTATTCTCTGCTGACAGCAGTAGACAAAGATTGAAGTGAGAATATATAGTAAGGAAAAAATTACAAGAGATCTAGAGACTTGAAACTAAATGAATGGGGAGGAGAGAAGGCAACATGATAGATGAATCTAAAAACTATTTACAGGATAGAAATTACAATATTTGGTGATCTCTTAGGATGTGAAGTTTTAAGTGACAAAGAGGGTTTCTGACGTCGGCAAATTGTGGAAATTAGCAGACATTTCTAAAAAAGTCAAGTGCCAGGTACTGAAAATTATTCACTTCAGACATACTGGATTTTGGGTGCCAATGTAAAAGAACCAGGAAGTACAAAAAGTGAAAATTATAAAGCAGGGCAAGAAATGGGGTTTGATATGTAATGCAGGCTATTTGCCCTTGATCACAATCCTAGCTGACTGCAATGATGATGAATAGAGACTGGGCTTGAGAGCAAATGTGATCACTAGAAGAAGGCCTGAAAGTATATAAGGAACCCACTCCACATTAGTAAGTGGGATTTGAATATGATTTAGGGTTCTGTTTGTTCTATGCTCAAAGGCCTGAAGGTGATGAAAACAGTATTTTCTCTCGTGGCCCCTCCTTGATCATCGTGCACAGTAGTTTTATGAACCTCCTTTCACAACTAACATGGTTGATAAACATCTGCTAGAAGCACTGGTGGTGATAATAATATGTACATGCAATGTTATTATTTATGAGTAACCTAAATCTAGCTTTCTGGGCTAAAAAAATACTGCTACTTAAAATTTTCTAAAGTCAGAATTGATCTTATTATATACTATTGCATGTATCCCAGGGTGCATATCTACCTTATTACATATATACTACCTGCATAGCAAATTGTACTAAATTCTGTTGTAGATCTTATACAATAATGTTGATATAAAACCAAAATTAAGATATGGATATAGATTTTACTTAGATATACTTTTAAGTTATTAATTTCAGGGTGAAAATGTTTTGTCTTTTTCATGGTTCTCTTTAAAATAGTCTTCTCTGTGTGAAATAATGTCTTCCAGAGCTAGCCATCTTATTTTTTTGTAAACTTATGGAATGTGTTCTTTCCTTTATTAGACTAGTATAAAATATTAATTTGATGCTCTGAATTTTAAGTACTATTATTAAAACACTAAAATGTTTGAGTGAAATATATAAACAAAATCTGTTGTGAGATATTTCCCAAAGGCATTTAAACATAACAGGGGGCAGGAAGATCACAGAAGTCCAAAATAAATATCTATTTCATGTATTTTTATCTCTGAGCAGGAAAAAACACAATTCAAGTCCATTAGTTCATTAGCTTCCTGTTATAAAAAAATAATTAGCCTTTAATATCTAAAACACTATTATGTAGCATCTCCATATATTTTTTCCTAAGGTGGTTTACCTTTAGAGGTGGGTAGGTTATACAGAGATATGACAAAGTGCATTGCACAACCTTAGGAGATGACAAAATTCATCGGTGGCCAGCCACATGATATAGATATTCTAGATACCATTCTATTAAGTGATTAGATTTAAGCAACTCTAATGTCTTCTCCTCAGCCTAGGGTTTTAATGTTATATAATGCCATGAATTATTGTTTTTGCTGCTCTATTGATTTGACAATATCTGAAGCAGACTTTCTGAGTCAGAAAGCCCTGAAATTGTGGTAAGGAATATTGTTATAGATAAAAGAAAAGGGAAGAGAAGTATAATATAGAAAATATCAATAATTTGGTATAGAAGTATAGGATGAGTTGATCTTGACTAATTAATAAAAGGAGTCAAGAGACTTCCAGAAGCTATATTCCCTGAAAAACAGAAGGTAATTTCCTTTCAGATAGAAACCTAGTGGGAACTATGACATAAAAGGTTAAAAATCAAAACCAAAACACGTTCCCTTAGCTAGGTCATATCTAGGATATATGCCCAGGGAGCCAGTCTCTGCGATCTATTCTCTTACACGCTCACCTATATTTCTTTGGGAAAGTCATATAAGACATTTTTCTTTAGAAAACATGTTACTTAGTCAGGAGAGGCAAAAGTTATTGCCAGAATTAAATCTCAAGAGAAATTTTTCACCTGGGATCTTATGTAAGAAATATAGTCTTCCATGTTTCTCGCAACAGCTTTGTGATGAATGACGAATTTATTTCTATGTGGCTATTTCTCATAAAAGCCTTTAGCAAAAGTAAAGAATGTAACATAATAGAGGAACTCAGAGGAAGGGGACAGTGTATGGAACCAACGACTTTTATCTAAGTACACAATATTCTGCTAGTCTAACTCATTCTAAGGGAAGAATTAGTTGAATTGCTGGGCCCTTTCACTATTTTCTCGAAAGATCAGAGTCTCAGACAGACTTTTCATAAAATAAGACAGTTTATTTAAGAATATACTCTGTGAATTTTTCAAGTGCTGTGTTCTGTGTTGTTGAAGAAAGACTAATGTGTACACTCTACAAAGTAAAAATTGGAAATGGGGCCCATGTTGTACGCTATGACTACTAACATTTTTTTTGTAATTGTATTTGTCTTTTTCTAACAAAAAGGAGCAGGAGGTTATTTTCACAAACTCGTATATGTATACGAGTATACATATGTATACTCGTATAACAGAAATATAAATAATCTATTTACTAGAGAAGGTGCAGATAGAGTGGCAAATAATTTTAAAGAAAGATTATAACAAATATGTCTTGCCAGACATTTTAATTAGTCATAATTACATTTAGCTCATTTCTGCTAGAGACGGTTGCCAATTCCTACTTGTCTAAACCTAGACTGATTTTATCTAGTGCACTCACCATAATTTATACATCTGTAATCTTCTAGAATGGTTTATATTCTGCACTGACTTCCCTATTTTCTGATAGTTTACCTGCTTTTTGCCACCTTAAGATATGGGAACCAAGCCATTAACTTAATTACTCCACTTTATCTCCAAGTGAGTTTCTCAAGTCTGGAAATATGTTGACTTCTGGTATGGCCTGATTGCAACTGAAATTAATCTTGAAAGCAGGATCATGACACTTATTTACCTTCTTGCTTTCATCATCCAAGTGGCTGTATATTCATTCAAAATCAAATGAAGTTTAATAAATATTCATTAACATCTAATATAGCTTGTTTTCTAGGTCTTAAAACAACTACAAAAACAAAACAACATAAAACATGCGAGTTCTGACAATTAAGTTCGCAAACTCATCCTTGAAAAAGTGTTACATACCTCATTGCTGAATATCACTACGGTCACCTTCAAAGTACTCTCATTGGGAAGCTGTGCACTGACACCAGTACCTAGTTCACCCTTCAAAGAAATTTTGGAATTCTTTTTCTGGAATGGCCATTAGAGCTGCAATCCTATGACCCTTGATGTCTTGACTATCATCGAAATGTCTTCCTTTCAATATTTCCTTTATCTTTGGGTAAAGAAAAAAGTCATTGGGGGTCAAATCAAGTGAGTAGGGAGGGTGTTCCAATAGTTATTTGTTTACTGGCTAAAAACTCCCTCACAGACAGTGTTGTGTGAAGCGCATTGTCACAGGATCCATGATTTGTTGGTGAAAAGTTCAGGTTATTTTCTCTTACATTTTCATGCAGGCTTTTCAGCACTTCCTAATAGTAAACTTGGTTTGTCCAGTTGGTACAAATTCAGAATAAACAATCCCTTTGATATCAAAAAAGGTTAGCAACATTGTTTTGACCCTTGATTGGACTGATGGAAATTTTTGGTCTTGGAGAATATACTAACATCCATTGTGCACTTTGACACTTTGTTTCAGGGTTCTTTTGGTACACAACATGTTTTCCCACCAGAGATAACATCACCCAAAACATCATCTTGCCTCTACAGTAGGTCTTGGCAAACTTCAATTCATCTTTGCTTTTGTTCATCAGTGAGCTCCTTTGGGACCATTTTTGCACACACCTTCCTTATGCCATGATTTTCAGTTAGGATTTTTCTGTTTCTCTATCAATGTTTACTTGGTCTGCTATGCCTGTCACAATCAGCTGACAATTCTGACTCACAATCCCAAGAATTTTTGCAATGTTTTTATCAGTTCTGCATATTACTGGTTGTCCTGATCTCTCTTCATCAGTGACACTTTCTCTCTCTTCAGAAAAATGTTTAATCCATTTGTATACTGCTATTTTCTTCATGGCATTATCCTCATAAACTTGGACTAACATGTCCCTAATTTCACTTCCACTCTTGCCAAGTTTAACAAGAAATTTAATGTTTGTTCAGTGCTCTGATTCATGCTCCAACATTCTTGCGACGGCACACAATACACACAACAACAATAACAAACGACACTTGGCAAGACACCGCTACATGTCAACATGAACACAGCTGTGAGACACAGATATTTCAAGTTTATGAAACTTTACCAAGTTGTTTGTACAATGCTGCCGACGTAAGCGCATGGTAGCAAGTTCACGAACTTAATTGTCACACCTTGTAAAATAATATGCCTGTATCACTAAGGGAGAATTGTCAGTGATAGAATATAGCAGCTCCTATTTCCTGTGCCTACTTCCAATTCTTTGGGCAATTGTTATGATGTCTCTTCCCTGACACTTGTCTTCCACTCTTAGCTTTTTAAGATGGATAGAAAAAATTCTTACAAAAGAGATAAAGACAATACGGAGAGATTTCTACGAATCCAAGACATTTTTTCTATTAATATTTTTAAAATTATTTTTTCAGTTACAGTTGACATTCAATATTATTTTATGTTAGCTTCAGGTGTACAGCATAGTGGTTTGACATTTATACAATTTATGCAGTGATTCCCCCAGATCAGCCTAATAACCACCTGGCACTATACATAGTTCGTGCAACATTATTGACTATATTCTCTATGCTGTACTTCACATCCCTCTGACTATTTTGTATCTACCAATTTGTATCTTTTAATTTCTTCACCTTTTTCACTCAGTTTCCCAATCCCCCAACCTCCCATCCCTCCTGGCAATCATCAATTTGTTCTCTGCATTTGTGAATCTATTTTTGTTTTCTTATTTATTTTGTTCTTTATATTTTATATATAAGTGAGACCATATGGTATTTGTGTTTCTCAGCCTAACTTATTTATCTTAGCATAATACCCTTTGGGTTTTTCCATGTTGTCACAAATGGTAAAATTTCATTCATTTTATGGCTGATTAATATTTCATTATATATAGGTACCATAATTTCTTTATCATCTATTGATGAGCACTAGGGTTGGATTCATAGGTTGGCTATTGTAAATAGCTGCAATTAATATAGGAGTATATATCCCTTTTCAGATTAGCATTTTATTTAAAACATTTTTAAGGAAAATGTATTTTGCATGTTGTTTTGTGATACAGTTTTAGTGAGAGAACTGACCCAAAGCAGTTGTTTTTGTTGTGGCGTTTGTTTCATTTTGGATGCCTCACACACTGTAATCACAGTAAGTTACACAAAGTTGTTATTTTTTTAAACTAGAATTTGAGAAACTAAAATAATAACCTCACACTATGACTATCTCCAGATGGCACCTTTTAGAAGAGTGCACCCTGTATTCTCATTTTGTGGCGAGAGGTTTTCTGAAGGTAGCATTTATTCCTTCCTGTAATTATATTCTTCAGTTTATCACAGAGAGATGGCTTTTATTCAGTTGGTACTATTTGAAAGGCTAATCTTTGTATCTTTTTCTTCCATTAAACTCTCCATAATGATTACAGAATGTGAGATTGTTCTTTTCTGCTATCAATGTTGAACCATTTGGTACCACGAAACCAATTCCCACTTTACTTAGCACACTCAGCGTCTGATATGTTTTGAACTAAAGGACTTATAAATAGCAGACAAACCGGTATACAAGGGCACATAGTTATCAAACACTGCTCTTCACTGACTAACCAAGAATACCAAGAAAGGGGCATAAGAATTAATACTCAATAACTATTTCTAAAATTATTCCATTTCTATTATTCCTCTTTAAGATTTTCCCCCTCTCATTTTAAATGCACAGTTTGATCATTTGGACCACCCAGGAATTGTTCTGAATTTGAGATTGTATTGAATGATGTTGATATATCGAGTTAGAAACAAAATTAGTATCTTTCATACATATTGCCCTTTGCAGTTGCAAAACTCTTTTAGTTATAGTGTCACATTTGATTTTATAACAGCTCAATCTAGACAGTGCTTTCAAACAACACAGCTCTTATTTTAGGGCACATCATAAGCAGAGGGGAGAGAGAGGTGAGAGCAGGGCAGAGTTCAGGAGAAAGTGGAAGCACAGTAGGCCTGGCAACTATGTGGGTAAGATTCTGTAGGATTACTGTGGTGGATTTTTAAACTAGTAAATCAATGGCCCACAGTAGTGGTTTTCACAATATGGTCCCAGCTCCACCAGGTAGGTATGATGAAAATGTAAATCTCCACACTCCATCCAAATGTACTGAATCAGAAAGTCCATGGCTGTGTGATAATCTGTGTTTTAACAAGCTCTGCAGGAGATTCTGATACATGTCAAAGTTTGAGAACACTGGCTTACAGCCCTGGCTCACAAAATTGTGTGGGAATTGAGCACCTGGGTTAGTGCCTGGGATTCTTCCAGGCCAATCAAATCAGCATTTTACAAAAGAAAAAGAAATCTTTGCAATGGAATAGTTTGAAAATCCTACAGGTGGATCTAAGTATATTAAAGTTTGAGAACCACCAATATGGTCTAACTTGCAGAGCTTGTAATGAACTAAAATGTCTGCATTTCCTGGCTTCTGCCCTATTTAGTTTTCTCATCTGACAGTTCTGCTTCCTTTTACTTTGCTCCTATATTTTATATTCCAATTACAACACACTTAACTCTACAATACCCCTAATACACACAAGATCTAAGGCCACTGTAATTTCAAAGAACTGCGCCTCTGAAAATCCTTCCCATCCTTCATTGTAAGAGACACATTCCAAAAAGACTTCACACATGCTTACATGTGCTTTCATTGCACTTACTAATTTTATTAGACTTAATTATAAAATGTCTTTCTCTACAATTACTGAGTCCCATAAAAACATGACTTTTTATCTTATTATTACCCATTTAAACTCAAACTCCCTGATTAACATTAAAATGAAAATAGCAATAGCTAACATTTATGCAGATTTCAAGCACTTTACTGTTTCACACACGTTATCTCTTTTAAAATATATTTAAAGTAATATTGTGACATAGGTACTATGATCATTTGTATTTCATGGATGAGGATATGGAGCTTAAGAATCTTACCTAAGGTCACACATGGCAAAGCCAGAATTCACACCCAGTTAGTCTGTGTCCAAAGCCCAAATTCTTCACCACTACAATGCCCAAATCATGCAGTTCTTAACCGCTCTTTTCTCTCCAGAGTCTTCACCAGGAAATCTGAAGGCTGTCTCAAAGTCTATTCATGTTTTTCTTCTCTGGCCTTGTGCTTTCTGTTTGTGGGAGGCAATGCACCACTGTGACTTTGAGGACCCTGCTTCCCCACCCCCTTGCCAGTTCCGTGAGTCCCACTTCCCGTGGTTTGGTAGGTTTTGTTTTACTCAGAGCCTCAAATATCTTTCAGCAAAGTAACTCATACAACTTCTAGGGATGACATCTTTCTGCTAAAGGGATCAAAATCAGTTTACCATCTAGAGGATGGGAACATTCCATACTACTTTCTTTGCTTTTACTGTCCTAAAGAAACATAACATTATATTTACCTTCTTAAGCATTTTTCAGTGTACAGCTCAGTAGTGTTAAGTATATTCACATTGTTGTACAACAGATCTCTATAACATTTTTATATTGTAAAACTAAAATTCTCTACTCATTAAACACTAATTTCCTCTCTTCCTTGTCCTAGTTCTTAGCCACCACCTTTCTACTTTCTGTTTTTATGATGTTGACTACTTTAGATAATTCATATGAATGGAATCATACAGCATTTTTACTTTGTCCTAGAGTTCCATTCACGTTGTAGCATATAGTAGGAGTTCCTTATTTTTGAAGGCTGCATAATACTCCACTGTGTGTATATAACATTTTCTTCATCCATTCATCTATTAGTGGACATTTGGGTTCATTCTCCATTGTTTTTAACAACTGCACAAAACTTCTACTTCTTCAAGCAAATTCATATCTATTCAAAAAACTGTGCTACAAAGTCACTAGTGAAATAAGCATATTCTGAACTTCATTTAGATTTTAGCTAACTTTATTTCCTTTATTCTTTTGCCTAGAGTTTTGCACACAGATTACTATGGAACTGTTTTTTTAGTCATGTATTTTAGGTCAAATAGTTAAAAAACTAAACATGGGTTCTAATGTCTCTTAATTTCAAGCTGTTCATTGGCAAATCACATCTCCTCCCATTGTAGTTAATCAATTATATAGTCACTCCTCACTTAACGACTGACTTCTGTTCCTAAAACTAGGTCTTTAAAAGAATTGGTCTATATGCAAAGAGCTTAAAGGTGGATATCTTGTGGTGTGTCATGGCACCATAGTGTATGTAGTTTTCGATGGATATCATGCAACGCCACACTCATAAATGAAATATGTAGTCATGCATGATTGTGAATGCTCCTGTAGGGAATACTAACTAACTGTGGGAACAAGGCAAAGACTGAGGAAGGGGATTCCTGAGACTCATAGACTGAGAAAGGGGATTCCTCATGTTGGATAACTGGTCATAAGTCAGAGCATTAATTAAACAGGTAGGCCAATAAGTGAGGAGTGGCTGTATAAGCTCTTAACAGTAACAGCTATGAACATCAAAAATATCAAAATGTGATTGACATAATACTGACACCTAATGCATTCTTTTTCCCTCAAATCTACCCTCCACATTGTAGCCAGTGTTACATCTGAAGTTCTAATATGGCCATGTCTCTCCCCTACTCAAGAATATTTAATAGCTTTCTGTACTATTTGCAAGAACACTTGAGATCTGGTCTTCCTTTAACTACTACTAATCTATGCCTTGGCTTTGCTATATAATTGTGTACTCACAATGTGAAGTTCCTCATACTGGCCATGCTCTTTCATGCTCTGGATATCTTGCTCAGTCTTGGCTACTCATGAAATTCCTTCCCTCATTCATACTCACACTAAACTCTACTCATTCTTCAAGGGATGCAAGGTCCTCTTGCTAGCAGAAGCACCCTGTCTTTCCTTGCCTGAAAAACATAATTGCTAAGGATGTATTAATTGCATTTCAGGTGATACACCTTTACCACCTCTCATTTTTCCTAGATCCATAGCCAGACTAAGTACTAGCAGACCACACAGGAGAACAAATACCCACCACAGCAAGCTCTGTATACACCAAAGATGTGAACTGGGATGGGGTGCTATATACAACAAAATAATTTCAAGATTTTTGTAATTATTATCCATTTAATATCTGTAGAAACTTGGGGGAATATGTTGAGAAGGGGTTGTAAAGCTATTATTTCAGGAGAAAGGAAACTCCTGGTGGATTGTGCCAAATTATGGACATGGAGGGATGACCTCTCTTTTGTGATATGTCTTCCTATACATTGTCCATTTCTTTTACCAATTCCATATCAAATTTAAAAAGGTTGTATATATTCTGTATGCTAATACTTTGACAATTAACTATGTTGTAAATATTTTTTTCTAATCCCTGACTAGTTTTTAATGTAATATATGATAGCCTGTGTCCTATAAAAATTAAGTTGATTCAATCAAATTCATCATAATGTCCTTTGCTTTGAGGTCAATACAACTACCTTCTACATATTTTTTTCTTAAGTTTCTATCTTTTATTTACCTAGAACTTACACTTAAATAAAGACCAGAAGTAGAGATCTGACAACATTTTTTTAATAAGTCGTTCTTTTTTTATTAACAGATTTTTAAAGCAGTTTTAGGCTTACAGAAACCGTTGAGCAAAACATATAGTTGCCATATATGTGTATATACCCCTAACTTACCCAATTCTTCTTTTAACAACATTTTTAAATATAAAAATTAAATCATATTAGCACCATTTAAAAACTATTAATAATTCATCATTACCCATTGATTCATAATGCTGCTCAAGTAATATAACCAATCCTGATTAATTTTTTCTCTATTTCTGGGCTTTTAACTACTATCAATAGATTTATAAATCTGTAAATCAAACCACATTATAGATATGCTTCATTTCAATATATGTCATGTTTAATTCTCTTACAGCTTACTATTTAAATACAGTGTTCATCACAAATAATGCCCCTTTTTAAAGAGCTGGTAATGTATACCAAATCTTTTATTACAAAATTATAAGCATGTAATTCTGTAACAACAATATCACATACAAGCACACTTTAGTTGACATTTTAGGTGAAATGTTCAAATTGCTGTTCATCTTGTATGAGACATTCACACACAAGGTTCAGTATTACCTCTACTGGACCCTGTATATTTTCTTACCTATCATTGTTTTAAATTTCTATATGTATTTTAGAATATTTTCTTAGCTACACAAAGATCACTTTGGGTTATTGATTTAATTGCTTTTAATTTATGTAATGGGAAAAGCTGATATCTTTATGAAATTACATTTTCTCTTTTGTGAACATTCTATAATGTTTCATTTATTCAAGCCTATTTTAAAGTTCTCTATATTATTAAGTAATATTTTATAATATCTTTATAAAGATCCTATTTATGTTTGTTAGATTTACTCCATCTACATATTTATGCTATTGTAAATAGCATTTTTTTTGGTCTTTCACATTTTCTAATTAGTCATTCATGATATATAGATATAGATATAGATATAAAATTAATATACAGTTTAAATTTTTATACACTTACAATAAACAATCCTTGCAAACAACTATATTGTTTGCAAGTAACAAAAAATATATATCCTTAATATTTATCTATTTTAAATCAATGTGGTCACTAGCACTTCTAGTAATATGTTAAATAAATAGGAACTACAATAGCTATCTTCATCTTTAATGAAAATATTTCTAATATATTTGCATGGATCATGTTTTTCATGGGATTTTTACATGTTTCTTTTCTGGGATAAATAAGTTATGTTCTATTTCTAATTTGATACATAGTTTTTTAAATCATGAATGAGTATTGAGTTTTATTGGATGACTTTTCTGTATTTAATGAAATGGTTATATGGACATTTATTAATATATTTAACTATATTGATAGTATTTTTTATAATGTCGGACCTTTCCTACTACAGTTTGATAAAATGTACTTGATCATCAGGTACTACCTTTTTAATTTATGCCAAATTCAATTTGTTGACATTTTCTTTAGAATCTTTTTTCTGTGTTCATGAATCAAATTGGTGCAAAATTTTCTATTCTTATCTTTTTCTAATTTTTGAAAAGTAATGCTAGCTTCATAAATAAATTTAACTCTCCTTTTTCTTTTTTTGAAATATTTTGTGTAGAATGATAACTATTTTTATGTTGAAAGTTTAGAATCCTTGCATGCCAAATTGCCTGGACCTTGTAGCAGATGTCTGCGATGGTACAAATAGCATTCCCTCAGCTCACTTGTGCTATCTAGCTCAATTTGACAGTTTTCTAGATCATTTTCTCAATTTTTCTCTGTTTCCAAAACCATAGAAATTCTCTTATTCCTTGCACAAGCCCAGATAAGGAGTATGGAAGAGATATCCTTCAACTATGGAGTAAAGAGTTGAAAATTAAATGCTGAAACCTGCTTATCTGTAGGATTTCGTCAGAGGAGTATAGCAGAGGGGTTTAGTTTCAGTTGCCCATGCAGTAGCCAGCTTAATAAAACATCTTTCATTGACTTTCCCTACTTTTTTCTCTCATTCTCTTATCTCCCTTACTTCTGCTAGGGTTCTCCTCCAAAATAAACTACCACATCAAATCTTGTCTAAGATTTGCTTTTGGGAGCTGCAAATTAGTATAGGTAATTGCGGAAGAGCCTTGGAAATCAACCCTTAGAATCCAATTTAGAACTAGATCACTCACTGATTAGGTTGCAATAAGGACCCCATGAATGGTATGTAAGTGTTTACCATTAACTCCTGGTATGCTGTTGTATAACAGTTACTAATCTGCTCCCCCCCATTTGTTATGAATTATGAAATATGGAAGAAAATGTACAATTAACTTGTGTGGAAGCTCTCTAGAATTTGAAGGGAGTGGAAAAATTGTAACTATAAAGATTGTCAGTTGCTTATTTGTTAGGGACTGACAGGTACAGGTTAGCCAATTCTCCATTCTGTGTATGCTGTAAATATGTGTAGATCTGCAGAACAGTTAAAAAAAAAAAAAAAAAAAAAAGACCTTCATCTCCCATAGCTGCAGTGAGGACTGCTGATAATCAGGCCAAGAATTTAATTAGGAAGGTGGCAAAATTGCTAAGGAGACTGAATACATAGCCTTGATAGAACTCATCAGAAAATGTCTTGATAGGAAAGAATGAAAATCCAGAGAAGAGGTGTGGGGTCATTTGGGTGGGTGTGCCTTAGACTAGATTACACTTACAGTATTAATCAGCAGAAGTAACCCTCTCATTCTTCTGAGAAGAGGGTAGTCTCTTTTTGCCTAGCTATCATGAAAAGATATAGTTATTTCTTTAGAAAATGATGCCTTTCCTTCAAAACATCCCCGTCTGGTGTCTCACCTTTGCCTATAGACAGTAACTAATACCAGATTTCAGCATAGCCTGAAAGGGGCACATATAAAAAAAGAGAGATGCAGCCACCAGCTAACACATAATAGCTGAAACAGTGGAATGTGGGTAGGTTTGGATTTTGTTGAAATAGAAATTGTGGGCAGAATATCAGCCTGAACAGGGAAGAGTTTATTAACTTAAGATAAATTTCATGTCGTACCTTAGAATATAATATCCTGAGAAATAAATCTGGAGCCAACCCTAAACCTCTGCTGGGGTGGGTCTTCATATTTGGACATGACAACAGCCTTCAGTAAATAGGTGGAGATGTTCGATCATGCTTGCAGAGTATTGAGGAATGGGTCAGAAAGCTTTTGGATTAAACATGTTTACTATATGCAACCAGGGAATCTAACATCTGATTGTAACCTGAAAAGAGACCAGAGAATCTTCCTTTCACTATGGACAATATATGTGGGGGCACCACGATCCTTGGAAAGCTCCATGGTGGCTGCTTTAAAAGGCAGGGATGGCCAAGGAGATTTTACCTATAATGGGGATCAATGGTATCAGTGGAAATTATAAAATTCTGTACTCTCTGAGGCTAAATGACAGTGATTATCCATCAGAAGCCAGGTTGATTTAACTACCATAATAGATAGCAAGGACATAGTAAAAACTGGTAGCATTTGATCTGCCAGAAGCTATGGAGAAGGGCATAAATAAAGAACTTCTTAGGAGTAAATTATAAAGGCAATAATCAAAGATATTTGTTGACTCATATAATAAGAAAAAAATTATCAGCTGATGGTAAAAAAAATCACATCTGTTGTCACAGTAAAATAATCACCAGCATTTGATCAGTTACCAGATTTGAGATTGTGACTGAGATTCATCAGCCATTGATTGAGGGTGGATTAGGAACCCTTAGAAAAAGGTCCCACACTATCACCAAATATATGTAAAATAAATATTCCTTCTATTCTTGCCTAAAAGGATTTATAGTTATTTACTATAAAACACTAATTCATAAAGATATATGCACCCCTTAGTTCATTACAGCACTATTTACAATAGCCAAGATATGGAAGCAACCCAAGTGTTCACCCATAGACAACTGGATAAAGAGATTGTGGTACATATATACAACGGAATATTACTGTGCCATAAAAATGAATTCTTACCATTTGCAATCCTATGGATGAACCTAGAAGGTATTATGCTAAGTGAAATAGCTCAGGCTGAGAAAGATAAATACCATGTGATCTCATTTAAATATGAAATACAAAGAACAAAAATAAACAAGTAACCATGACAGAAACAGACTCATAGATACACAGAGCAAAGTGATGGTTACTAAATGAGAGGGGTTTTGGGGGCTGAGTGAGAAAGTAAAGAGATTAAGAAGTAAAAATTGGTAGTTACTAGTCATGAGGATGTAAAGCACAGTATGGGGAATATAGTCAATAATATTGTAAAAACTATATTGTGTAGTATAGTGCCTGGTGTATACTAGACTTATGGGTAGATCACATTATAAATTATGTAAATGTCTTACCACTATGCTGTACACCTGAGACTAATATAAAATAATATGAATGTCATCTGTAATTTTAAAAAGATAATAGTAATGGGGATGTAAAGCACAGCAGAGGGAATATTATAATAACTATATACAGTGTCAGATGAGTAATAGACTTATTAGGGTTATCACTTAGTAATGTATGTAAATATCTAATCACTATGTTGTTCTGTACACCTGAAACTAATATAATATTAAATGTTAATGGTAATTGAAACAAATTTTTTTAATTAAGAAAAAATATAATGACATCGAGAAAGGGGGAAGGCTGCCAGATTTCAGAGTCTAAGCTGTCACTTTTATCACAGAATACAAAATGAGGTTATGGCTAGTTGATTAGAGTGGGAGCTCATAGAATACAGGATACAAAAGAACTACACACAAATTCCATCTTACAATGAGTCACAAGCATCTATGGGAGCACATTATTATAATTTGTCTGGCTCTTGCATGCATAATTAAGATGATTATGCATAACTACTGTATGTATAACCCATTGATTCTCTGAACTATAGAAGATGCATTATTGTAAGAAGTGAACAATGAAAATCCCAAAACCAACTCCACGAACAAACCTGCTTCACATACATACATACATTAGACATATCTCAGCTGTACTCTACACCTCTTTAAGGTAAAGACCTGTACATCCTACCATTAAGAATGTCACACAGTAGTTAGTAGATCTATGTGGACTTTAAAGACAGTATTTATCACCAGAGATGTCCCTGGGGTTTGTGAAGCCCTGTACAAATATTTTTGAAGTATCCAGTTTATATAAACATATTTATTTAAAAATGCATTATAAAACACATGGGTCCATATGATGTATATTGATTTATTCATGAATACTTATCTTGAGTAGAAAGAAAGTGTTTATGTATTTATTTGTCTAATCCTGAAAACACTTCGCAGTGTCCAGGCAGTGTCTCCTCCTTTTCAGATCCAGGAAATAGGGCTTCATGTGCTTTATTAGCAAAAATGCCATTTCTGACCTAGTTTATATTTCTCACCACTAGAAAAAATGGAAGCAATGCTGTTATAACTCATAATGCCATGTTTATGCAGAATCTCAGTTTATTAAAACAATGTAGATATGCTTGACTACTCTGAACTTCCATACCATTTGCTACATCATCACCCATAGCTCTGCATATCCCTGATAACATCTGTGAATACTGGCTTTCAGTGACCTTTCAAAAATGCAAGCCTCCCAGGACAATTAAGGAAAATATGACATATAATCTATCTTTTAGTTATTGTTAACTTATTGCACTGAATTTTATAGCAACAAAATAAACTGAGGATTTTCCAATGTTGTCTTTCCTTGAACTCATTAGACCCTAATGACTACGTTTTAGAATTTGATCACTTCCAATGTTGACTGCACCTGCCTCCCGTACACTGATTAGCATAGGCTAGGAGCCCACGGGTAAAGTGAGAAGAGTGATACAATTTAAGCAAGAAATGTCCATCCCTCATCCAGCATGGCTTAAGACCAACTCAGTAAAGCATAATGTCACCACCTTGGAACACTTTAAGAAGGTTTACTCTTTGGTGTTGTGGGGCAAAGTTCTCAAAAGTTTTCAGAGGATATAAGGGCTTGTGGAGGTATCAGACAATTCCCTGGGAACTACTATAAAGATGTCACAGGGTAAAGAAAAGAGTCCTGCTGCCATTCTACTCCTCTCAGGTGCAATACAATGGAGGTGGCACTACTATCGTATCACAGAGAAATGACAACTCAAAGGCCCACACAGAAACTCAATCCCAATGGTTGACAATGGAACGTTGGTAGCTCAGACTTTTGAATGTGTTTTGTGTCCAGCATAAGAAGGTCAGCAAACATCAGCTGATTAGCACTCATGTGGCAGGCCAATCTAACATAATCCTGCAAGTTAATACTTTTTGTTAGGCCACCGCATGGAAATGGGACCTGGCTACAAGGCTCTGAATTGACTCCATAGGTACCAGTCTCAGAGCTTTTGGGGGCATCACATCAGTGCTCCAAGGGGATGTGGGCATGGTGGGGGGGGTTAGAAGGCAGAAAGCAAAGCAAAACAAAACAAAGCAAAACCATGGTAAAAGATGGGGACCAGAGCCGTGGTCTAGGCTTCCTAGATGGCTAGTCCCAGGCACCAGAGTGTCCTAATGGTCAAAATCAACAAAACATCTTGTCTGGGCCTGGGGCAAAAATGTGGCCCTGCTGTCCCCAACCCCAGACATTGAAGGAGTCTTAGAAAATTTTGAGGAAGCCTCTCCAAAATGTGGGGCCCCATGAGGTATGGCTTTTGAAACAGGGGACTTTCTTGTTCAGGTATAAGGGGGACTAGAGTAATATTTTGGAGACTAGAGAGCCAACCATCAGTAACTTCTTCATTGCAATAAATAGATGAAACAGATTATAGTTTTAGTAAATGTATTTCAGTGATTTATATGTATTAATTATTTCATCAAATATTTTTGTAAAGTTTTGTAAGATAGCAGACACTATTTGTGCTGTAAATAAAAGTTCCTATATGGAATTTATATACTATCAAAAGAGACAAACAATAAACAAATTATATTAATTAATGCACATATACAGGGTATGGCAGAAGTATTTCATGTGAAATATCTCGCATGAAATAGACAACAATTTGAACATTTCACCTAAATTGTTCACCTAAAGTATGCTCGGGTGTGCTATTGTTATGTTACAGATTGCATGCTTATGATTTTGTAATAAAAGATTGGTATAGATTACCAGTTCATAAAAAAGGGGCATTATTTGTCTGGACCCTGTATAATTTAGATACTGAAATTATCATTAAGTATGTAAAAATAAAGTTTGGTAAGTTAAAAATTGATAGAGGCTAATAATTCATATAGAATGGTTAAGAACAATCCCTCTCAGATGATATTGGAGAAAAAATTTGAATGAGGTAAGGGAAACAGTAATGTGAATATCTGGGAGAAGGGAGAACGGATAAGTACAAATGGGGTAGGGAAGACTGGCGAGGGCCATCTCGGTAGGTGTAATTATCTTTTTATTTTAAAATTAGTTTTTCAGTTATAGGGTTGTGATTGACAAATATCTATTATATATATTTAGATAAGACAATGTCATTTTGTGTACCACATGATGAGATTATATATATCATTTTTCCTCTCTCTCTCTCTCTCTATACACACACACACACACACACACACACACACACAAATGTTTACCGCAATTGAGTAACTTGGAGTGTTTAAGGAATAACGATGAAGATTGCATAAGAAGCACATTGAGCAATTGTGAGAGTACAAGAGTAGAGGAGATGAATTTTGAGAAGTGAAAGGAAAATGTAGGGTCTTGGACAATTGTGAAGATTCTATATGTTAATTTTGATTGAAAGTCATTAGAGGATTTTGAGTAAAAATTACTATGACCTAATTTACATGTTTAACTTGATTGTCATTTTGTAAAGACTAGAATGTTGGTGTTAAATATGGAAACAAAGGAGATTAGTCAGAAAGCTATGATAATAGCCTATGTGATAAATTTATTAAAGTTTATCAAAAGTAAACAGTTAAACTTCCTCAGTGCTTTGCACAAATAAGTATTTTATAATTATTTGTTGATTGTGCTTTATATCTATGTAATATTTATAACCATGTTTCTTAAACTCTATTATATACACATTTAGCATATGCATATATTAATCTGCAAAACTATCATCCCTCCTTCAGTGGGAAAGCTGATAAGGAACAACTGAAGGCAATTCAATAGTGTTTATAACATATCAAAGAGAATAAATTTTGTAATCTAGACATGATAGACTCTACTGACACAAAGATTATTGTTGTCTTAGGGTAAATATATTATCTGTTATAGGTTTTCAAATTTGTGAAGCTGACCATCAGATATATTTCAAAGTGTACTCTAATGAAAAAGCTAAGAAAAAACATTCCAGAACAAAAACAAAAATATAAAATTTTATGTGATACATATTTGTTTTTTAAATGTTTCCAGTGAAAATACCTAACATGGAGGAAATTAGCCAGGCTAAACTACAACATGAAGTTATTGAGTAATCATGCTCTCCACCACAGATGATATATCTCATTATATCTTGCCAGCACTTAATCACTTTTATGGAATTACAATTTGGTTTTCACTGACTGTGATTTACTTAGTGTGGGCTGATTTATGCCATTGAGAATTTGTTTAGTTAATGGAACATTTTAATTTATGACAGAAGGCAGTATAAAATTGTTTTAAATATCTGGATTGCATTACTATTGATTGCCAGTCAAAATTTTAAATGAAACAAAATGTGACAGATAAAAAGGCATTTTTTATATCAACTATACTGATACATGAGTAGAGTACCGATCTGAAACTAAAAACTAGTAGCTTTTACACTTGCTTCTCCAAACTCTTTACTAGAAATTACAGTTCTCACTGGCATATGGTACTGTCTGTGAAGTCTTTTCACTGAAGCCTCACAGGGAAAGAGTGAGATGTTTTGTAATGTAGTTTCATCAGTATGCTACTGGCACCCAGCACTGGGTCTCCTTTCATCCGGCCAGGATGGTACAGATCCCTGACTCCTAAAGTGTCTGCCTGAGATAAGAAATGAGTTGAAAGCAAACTGGCTCATGATCTATCTTGATGATTTCAGAATAACATATATGGGTCAGAGAAGCCAGGAACAAATAAAGCTTAACCTTCTCCATTAGCAGAGATTTATTTAACCTTTGCTATCAAGTTATATCCATTTTTATTTAGTGCCTGACTGATAAATATCCATTTCTGTATAGCAATTGTTCATCCGTGTCCTTAAGTGTTTCTTTCAGACTGTGAGACTTTTCTTGAAAGAATGTAATAGGATTAGCTTTTCACAGAATCAGAGCCTTTCAGGGTTTAGTTAAGTTCACATGCACTTAAAAGTGTCTGCGCTAGATATTCTCTGCCTTACCCACCGGAATCCTTCCTGTCATAAGACACTATGTGCTGAATGGGTGAGTGGCCTCTGTGGATTCAATCAACAGGGCTGTCCTGCCATCTGGTCTCCCGTTTGATTTGACAAATGAAGGAACCAGCATAAGGTTGAGGATGGAAGGTGGGAGTGTCAGAGAAATGTCAAGATATTTATTTCCCCAACGTCCTATCTACCAGGTGACAGGAGGTTATAATGGCTATTTTCTTCCTCTAAGACCTTATTAGTTCCTCTGTGTGGCCCTCTCTTACAGAGGAAGGAACAGGGATCTCTTAGCCCTGACAACCACTCATTCCCCTTTCCCCTTCCCTCCAGGTTGGTATGAGGATGCTCCACCATCTCTTGTTTGCAAAGAATATATTTATTTAAATATTTTTGATATCCCTATTTGAATGTGCCATCTGTTTCTTGCCATGTCCTGATGATATAGTGGACTTGCAGGGTGCTTGAATCCTCGTTGTAAAACATCTCTTCTAAATGGTCAATGTGACCATATGTTTGAATGAGTGTAGTAACAAAGGATTTATTACTTCCTAAGATTGAGGCAGGATAAGTAGCCTCTCCTCCAAGGTGCAAGATGAGGCACTCCCTGGTTACACAAGTAGCAAGTAACCACATCCAACATCTGAAGCTAGAGAAAAACAAGAACCAGTTTTATCTGACAAGATCAGCATCACTGACCCAGACCTGACTTTTAGCTAATTATGTCATTTACAGAGCCATTACTGAGATTTCCATCATGTACCTAACACTGTGGTAGTTCTGGAGAAACCAAATAAAGACAGAAGAGCAGGACACTGAGGCTCTCACCTACTGGAAGGAGACAAGTAAGTCACATCAATGCCACCTCCCTAAGTCCTGCCCCACAGTAGGATAAAAACCCCTGACCTTCCTCTGCACAACTAAGTCTCTTAGTTGACCTGCACTTTCTTCTTAAGTGTGTCCTTTTGCTTCGAAAAAACTCCCTGTGCTTTCCCATATCTGTCTTGCCCTGGATACTTTCTTGAGCTGAGACAAGAACCTGGTCATGGCTGCTCTGGTTGAGTTCTCTGTTGGCTATCATCTTGAGCCTCCAATGACAACAGCCTATCTCTCCTTAAGCAACCTCTAACTGAATGTATCTCTTATGTATAGCAAAATAGCAGTAATTCTTTGTGTAACTGTAGACAAAAATGTTTTTTTTCCATGTTTTCGCATTGTTAGAGTTTTCTAATCATGGAAAACTGGAACTTGGGATAAGGGACAAGGTTTGGAAATTAAAGAGTGATTAAATAGCTTGAGGCCTTTAGCGAGATCTAGAGTCATCACCACCCTGGAGTCATAGGTATAGATTTCAAAAATATAACAAAACCAGGAGTGATTCATTTATATTCAGAAGAGTTGTAAACTAGGCACTTGTTTCTTCTCTTCATGGAGAATATTTGTTTACATCAGTGAGATGAGCATTCTCTCTCACTCTCAGGAGTGGAAGACAGCAGCTCTATAGTAGTTTCTACATAAACTACAGATTCATAATTTTGAGGTTCTCTCTTGTGGTATATACCCCTTTTAAAATACATGCTTAGCCATCTGGCTCTCATTTCATTACCCTAAAGAAGAGAATAAAGTATGGAAAACCAACAGTTATTGTAAGTAATACAACAATGTTAAATAATAGTAATATAAGGAATAGCCACAGTCTGCCTTGGATCCAGACATCTCAGGTTTTCTTTCTGGACAAAATAAATAAACATAGATATTAAAAATGTATCACTGTTTCTCTTCTCTATCTTGGAATGACTCTATAATCATGCAGAAGAGAACACTTTTTCAGAAGACAGAAGTTTTGGGTTCTAATCTTGGTGTCCTAATTCTTCTTTTGTACAGTCTGAAATGTCATGGATTAAAGACTCCTAAACTTCTTAGTTGTTCTCTTACAGGAACTCCAACTTGATTAAACACTATTCTAGGTCTCACCAATGCAACATATATTACCTTACCCTTACTTTCTAGTTACTATGTAAAAGCATCAGTTTGAGAACAAAATAGAGAATATTAAAGTCACAAGGACAATTAGTGTTTCTACATTGTATCATCATCAGGCAGAATCAGTTCCAATTATGTTTAGTCTTTGGGCAATGAAGCTCAAGATTCTTATTACAAGAAAAAATGTCTGTTTGGCCTTGACTATGTTAGGTACTCATCCTTGGTGAAAAGAAGATGATTAATTTTGATTTACATTCTATCTAGATCAATTGTAAAGAGAAAAGAGATTTCTCTGCAATAAAATAAGGATGCTGTTACCAAAAGAAATGAGTATATATAACTAAGCAATCAAAAAGAAATACTAATAAAGTTGGGGTTTTTTTTCTGGTTTTTTTTGTTTGTTTGTTTGCAATGAAGGAAGGCATGTGAGCAGATTGAAAGGCAAGAATGGGGTAATAGTTTTAAAAAGTACTTCATAGTCTGGTAAAAGAGAAGAATTTAGGGTGGAGAGTTAAATTAAAATGGGATATGTTTTATTGTTGATTTTTGTTGTCTTATTTGTATACTTTTTCTTGTTTCGTTTTGTTGTTTTTGCTTGGAGCAGACAAAATTGCATGATTATTAAAAGTGCTGAGAAATCCAATCATGAGACCCTTCTTAATGAAAATACTTTTAACAATAGTGACAAAGACATTTTCAGATTCCCCCCAAGAAAATAAATTTTTTAAAAAAAGAGAACATTTGTTTTTGGCATAGCTTTATTAAAAGAAATACTAAAAGCAGAGGGAAATTCCTCAGCAAGAAACAGAATTTCAGAAAGAAATAAAGATTATTGTAAGAGTAAATATGTGGATAAATTTAAATAAGAAATGGCAATACAAAACAGCAACAGTAAAACACACTTGCAAACTAAAATATAAGTAAAAGTATATATTTAACTGTAATGCAAAGACAGGTGGAGGG
Source organism: Lyroderma lyra (assembly GCA_004026885.1). Lineage (NCBI taxonomy): Eukaryota > Metazoa > Chordata > Mammalia > Chiroptera > Megadermatidae > Lyroderma > Lyroderma lyra. The sequence continues at coordinate 171,002 of PVJL010001586.1, read as the reverse complement.
TAAGTGGAAATAAAAGGTAAAGTTCTAGTATATTGGGCAAGTTAAATATTAATGATTTGTAATAAATTTAGGATGTATATTATGATCCTAAGGTAAACATATAAAAATAGTAAAAAATGTAATTAGCAATCTTGTTGAAAAATATGGAACAATGAAATGTATTGATTAATATATAAGAAGAAATAGGAAAAACGAAACAATCTGTGGGTCAAATAATATACAAATTGTTAGATGATAGATATAAACCAACACTATCATTAATTACATTAAAAATAATCCAATTTAAAGGAAAAATATAAATTTGACTAAAAAAATGGAAGAGCTGGTTTCTACTTACATGAGACACCCCTTAAATAAATGGCACAGAAATATTCAAACTAAAAGGATGGTAAAATGTTTATGTTTCAAACAACGACTAAAGACAGCAGTTGGAGATATGTTAATATTGAAGTAGACACCCCAAAAAAAGGTGTTAATAGAGATAAATGGAAAGAAGTTATAAGAGATTATTCTATTAGAAAAGAAATTAAACAGTTCTAATCTGGCTCTATCAAATGGTATGGCTTCAAAATACAGAGAGCAAAAATGGATAGAATTAAAAGAAAGACAAGTCCATAGAGAGACACACTTAAACAAGTCTTCCAGGGCAAGCAAAAAAAAAGATTTCAGAAATTTTAGGAAAAGATAATTAGATAATTAACAAACAATACCTAATTAATTTAAAGAGTATTTTACCCCAACATAACAGAATACATATTCTTTTGAAGTACACATGTAACATTCACCAAAACTGAAATTAGGATGGGCCATAAAACAAGGCTAGCAAATATAAAATGATTCCAAGTATTTCATTAATTGTTTATACATCAACAACAAAAAAGAAAACTAAATCATGTCTAGCTCTTTGGAAATTAAACAGTATTGTTCAAAATAGTCTATTGTTCAAAGACTATACCACAAAGGAAGTAAGAAATATTTTGCACCAAATAATCGTAAGGCATCATGTAAAAACTTATTGAATGCATTTAAAGTAGTGCATAGAGGACAATTACAGCTTTAAATACACTTACTAGAAAAAAGCTTCACAAGATTCTAATAAAGAATGATAAATCATAACTAAAGAACTAGAAAAAGGAAATAGAGATAAAACTAGTAATCAAAACCATAGGAAACAAAGGACAATAAGAGAAAATGACAAAGCCAAGAGCTAGTTGTTTAAAACAATTGAGGAAATTATAGCAGGACCAAAATTAACAAAACACAAATTATAAATAACAAGAAAAGTAAAGTTGGTATCACTTTAAATATCACAAACATCAATAAGTGAAGAAAAAGATATAAGTAACTTCACTACATTAAAGTTAAATTTAGAAAAGGACAAAATCTTTGAAAAATATAACCCATTAAAACCAAAAAGGATTTGAAAACCTAAATACTTATATTTATGAAATAAATTAAATCCATTATTAAAAACATTTCCCAGAGTACAATTGCCATTCCAGCTGAATACATTAACTGAATTTCTCCCAAAATTAAAAAAATATATATTTTATATAAACTTACCACTAATTTTACATAACCTTTCCTCAACAGTAGGAGAAAGGGGAATCCTTGATGATTCCTTTTCTGAGGATAACTTATCTTCAGTCCCAAAACCTGATGAGGAAATAACAAAGAAAAGAAAATGGACAGATAAGTTCTGAAGATAGATGCAAATACCTAACAAAATAGTAGTAAAGCTTCCTAGAAATTAAAAATAATAATAATAATATATCAAACCAAGGAAAATTTAGTCCAGGCTTGGTTGAACATTCAATAATAATATTTTATATGATGATTAATTCATAAAGAGATGAAATGTTATATGATGGAACAATTGTAGCAATATCTTAACAAGCTATATAGATGATGGTAATATAGTTGTTTATTGTGCAATTATTTCGCTTTTGATTTATCAGTATGTTTAAATTTTGTACATGAAAATGCTTAAAAATATAGAATTATAAATATCAACCATTGAAATTCATCACTGACTAGAGAAGAAAAGGAAGGAGAATTTATATGAACATTTAAATAGATACAGAAAGAACATTTGACAAAACTGAACATCCAGTCATGATTAAAAATTCTTATAAATGTTAGAATAAAAGGCCATGTTTTTAATCTGTTAAAAATATTTACAAAGAAAAAACTATATCACACATCATATATATTGAGTTAAAAGCTTTCCCTCTGAGGTTGAAAATATAAGAGAGATAAAGGGAACTAAATTGATGTGTAATATAACTAGCTCTCTTCCACATCGAACCAAGGTCCTGGTGAGTGCCATGAAAAACTTTTAAAAAATTAAAAGGGATAATAAATAATGTGATAGGAGGAAATAAGCAGACAATATGATTGTACTATAGGAAATTCACAGAAATTTCTGGGAAAAACCATATAAATTAATAATTAATAAGGTAGCAGAATACACTGGCAATAAACAATAAAAAGGGTATATTTTTATTCAATTACATCAAAATTTTAAACTGAATGAAGTATGTACAATATTTCTACAATGTAACAACACTAAGTAATATTGATAGATTCTTTTCACCATCAGTGATTTTTGTAAATATTTTAAAATTAAATTTATTCAGGTAACATTGGTTAATAACATAAATTTTGGGTATACAACATCTGTATATTCTATCATGTGGATAGCTTTAAAAGACCTGAATGAATTGAGGGGTTAATGGGTTTGAAATATTCAGTAGTGTAAAGCTGTCAAATCTGTCCAATTGACCTATGGACCCAATTAAATCCCAATCAAAATAACTTCAGTTATGGTGTGGGTGTCTGTGTGGGTGTCTGTGTCTCATGTGTGTGTGTATGTGTGTGTGTGAATGTACAAAAAATGACACACTGATTCTGAAATTTATATAAAAATTCAATAGACCAGAAATGCCAGAGGCAATCTTAAAGAGCAACAACAGCATTTGAGTACTTACACTCAGAGATAGAAAGATTTATTTTAAAACTATGATAATTATTCAGTGTTGTAGCAGTGCAAAAAGAGAAAAAAAAATAGACCAATGGAACAGACGAGAGTCCATAAATAAGCTGACGTATAGAGTCATCAGTGATTGCATGTGTCATATATTCTGCTTAACAAATGATCCCAAAACACAGCAGCTTAAAACAACAAACATTTATTATTTCATAGTTTTTCCGTGTCAGGAACTCAGGAGCGCTTTAGCTGGGTGGCTCTGCCTCAGTGTCTATCCTGAGGTTACAAACTGTCAGCTTCAGGGCTACAGTGCCAGTTGCCAAGCTAAGTCAGGTGGCTTTCACTCAGAGTGAGAGGCTTCAGTTTCTTTTCATGGGAACCTCTCTATAGGCCTCATAGCAGCTGGCTTCCTGCAACAAGGGCTATGAGAGAAGGAGAGGGCAAAAGAGAACGTGCTCTAAATGGAAGCTACATTTCTTCATAGCTCAATACCAGAGTGCCACAGTATTACTTCTGCTTAATGGTATTGGTTACCCAGACCAAGCTTTATACAATGTTACAGGAGACTGCACAAGGCCACGAAAACCAGAAGGTCAGAATCATTAGGGGCCATCTCAGAAGCAGCCTACCAAAGTGATATTAGTAAAATTGCAGAGCAGTGGAAAAAGAATGTTTCCTTTATAAAGTGGTTTTGGGTAAACTGGATCTTCTTAAATAAATAAATTAAATAAATAAATACATGTATATTGATCATGTACTACACAGTACACCAAAAAATAAATGTTGGAGATTTACATACAAAAGTAAAATAATAAAGCTTTAAGAAGGAACTACTAGAGTATGGCATCACGATGTTGGGAAGAATTCTTAAACAGAATCCGATAATGATTAACTCCAAATTAAAGAAAGCAAAAGCCTCTGTTCATTAAAACATACCATTAAGGAAGTTAAAGGAGTCATAGACACAGACCACAGTATAGTGATACCAGAAGGGAAGTGGGGGACAGGGAAGGTAGGAAACAGTAATGAGGGTAAAGTATATGGTGACAGGGGTAGATTTGACTTTACCTGGTGAGCACACAATGCAACACACAGATGATATATTATAAAATTGCACACTTGAAACTTCTGTCATTCTATTAACCAGTTGCTCCAATAAATTTAATAATTAAAAAATTAAGTGAAATTAAGTGAAAAGCCACATAGTAGTTTATATATATAGATAAGCTAACAATGGACACTATCTAAACTTTAAAAAGGAACTACAAATCCTAAGAAAAGGGCAGGCCTAAAAGGGAAAAAAGAGCAAAAGTTTAAACTGTCTTCACCCAGCAGGCTACTTAAATGATCAATAAACATGAAATGTGTTCAAACTTCATTTAATCATCATGCAAATGCAAATTAAAATCACATCAAGACATTACTACACACTCAACTCAAAAGATTTTTTTAAAAGAGACAAATTTCCATTATATACGTACCACATCTTCTTTATCCAATCATCTTTTGAGGGATACTTAGGTTGCTTCCACATCTTGGCTATCGTAAATAATGCTGCAATTAACACAGGAGTGCGTCCATGTTTTTGAATTGGTACTTACAAAATTGTCATAGGATGGAACGTACGGCATAGGAAATATAGCAATAATATTGTAATAACTATGTACAGTGCCAGGAGGGTAGTAGACGAAATGGGGGAATCGCCTCATAAGTTATATAAATGTCTAAGCATCATGTTGTACACCAGAAACTAATATAAAACAATGTTTAATGTCAACTATAATTGAAACATTTTAAAAGATAAAGTTAACATTTTTTTATAAAGGATATTTAAATTTTCAATGTTTGCTTAGACAAATGCACCCAAAGACTAAAATAAAAAGTCAACTCTAAATGTTTGTGAGGATGTGGCTCAACAGGAACTCGTACACGACTGGTGGGAAACTAAAATGTTGTAACTGCTTTGGACAACTGTCTTAGTTATCTACCAAACCTGAACATGTTAACCTTATGACCCAGGAAAAGGTACTTTTAAGTATGTTATCAACAGAAGTGCATACATATAATTGTCAAAACATATCCATGAATATCTTTAGCAATATTATCCTTCATAAGCAAAAGCTAAAACAACCCAAATGCCCACTACCATAGAACAGAAAAAAACCACAGCTGTGCTATAGTCTCACAACGGACCCAATAAACCAATGGGAATAAATCATAACTACTCACAACCGCATGCTCAGTGAATGAAATCAGACAAAATAGATTATTTGCTGTATAATTCTACTTATTATATAACGTTCAAAACCAGGCAAAATTAATCTGTGATATTTAAAATCAGGATAGTGATTACCTTTGGTGAGAGTTGTGAAAAAAGCTAGACATGTTTGAGCCATCTGGGGTGCTAGCAAATATTTGTTTCTTCATCTTGGTCTTGGTGCTGGTTGTGTGGTCTGTTTCTTTGTAAAAATTAATCAAGTTGAACATTTGTGATATACACACTTTTCTACATGTGCTATAATTTGATAAAAATGTCACTACTTTTTAAAAATACATTGAAAAAGTGGAAGCAGCAACAAAGAGTACTTTTTGGATAAAGCTGACAGTGAAATCAAGAGAAGAGATTGCTGGTCATTTCACTATAGCAGAGGGAAGGGTCATTCAGGACAAAGGAACTGAAGCCAGTACAAAAGTTGTTTGTTTGTTTGTTTGTTTGCTTTTATTTATTGTACAATTTATTGAGATGACATTGATTAGTAAAAAGTACATGGTGATGGAACGAGAACTGACTCTGGGTGAAGAACACGTAATACAACACATAGACATAGTGTAGAATTGTACACCTGAAACCTGTCATTTTTACAAAAGTATTTTCAAAGGACCATGCAGACATAAAAGATGATCATGCTTATGAGGCTAGAGCCTAACAAAAATGAGTTTTTCTACATGAAAGTAAGAGGAATATAGCAAAGATTTGTAAGTGAAAGGTTTTTACATTTAGAATAAGATGAGTGAAAACAGGGAGAAAATTTGAAATGGACATAAAATTAATTTAAGGATTTCCAGACATTTTGCTTTGATCAATCAATATTTTTAGAAGTATAATCATATACAGGGAGTGAGGTAAAATGGAATATTTGAACTTTTGAGGAAACAGACAAAGATTGGAAATAATTTTGAGGAGTTATAAGAGGGAATAAAGCAATAAAATATTTAATGACTGTCAGGAGGCAAAGAAGAATGTAAACCGTCAGATCTCCATCATAATATTAACACTGGTACTTTCGTCACAAAATATACATTATAACTAGTATACAATGAAGTTTAGTATTTATAGAAGGAAGATAATTTATAAATGTATACATTTCTTTTGTTACCTTTTTCATTTCAGTTGGTCCCCAGTGTTTAAAGACAACCTCTATCTCAGAATTGATCATACCTTTTCCATTTGCATAAAAAATTCTTTGTGTTAAAATTTTCACTTGCCATGATGATGTGTAATTTTACTTAAATCTCTTTAAACCAATAAATGGTCACTTTTCTTTAAAATGTATGCTTGAACAAGATTGCCACTTTACTAATAATGTATGCCTTGTCACTGTAGCTCCAAATGTATTTTTACATATTGATAGTTACATTATTTTTTTGATGAATGAATATTTATATGTAAGAATTAGGTGTGTTTTTGTTTCAAAATTTTTTGATAAAATTATTAATTAGCAATAACTGTTTGCTTTTTTCTCTCCCCTATTCTAACAAAATACACTTCTATGCTTTGAATGATTATTATATAGAACTTGGTTTTATATAGCTAGCATAATAATTTTTTCACTTGAATGAGATTCTTGATATTTATCTCTTGAATCAATATATTATATTTCTTGCCAAGAAATCCAATATTTGCTTATTACCTTTAAGTTCAAATTTTAAGCTTCACCAGTGATTTTATTGGATATGTATGTCATGACCTCATTTATATACCTATCCTAATGATGATTCTCATCTACTTGAAAAATTAGGTAAAAATATATAGTGTGTCCTGAATTTACTCTGGAATATAGATATAAGTGTACCTCAAATTTGTAAGAGACAACCTGGATAAATCGAGATTTATCAGTAAAATATTTTTTTGATTTTTAGGAATATTTGCAAACTTAAATGCATTTCTCTTGTATAATTTTACTCCATTGCTTACTAACCAGAAGTGGGTAAATCTTCAGAGATTTGGTAAAACAAAAATCTTTGCTTCCAAATGATTGTTGACTCTTCAGTACATTCTAAATTTATACTGTTGTTGAAGCAATAAATATCCTAAAAATATAAACCAAGACTCCCAAAGTTAGCCTTGTGTAATTTTTGACAAATGAGTAGGATTAGTCTTAATAATTCAAAGAATAACCTTATTGACTGGAGGTTTAAATAATAGTTTCCTTGACTTTATCTCTCCTCATTTTCTTTAATACATTATATCACAATTAAAACTTACTAGGGCCAGAAAATCTCTTGCATGTAATATGAGACTATATTCTGTATCATCATTTCCTAGACTTTGTGATGCTACTTCAAAAACTCTGTATCTTTACTAATATTGAACTAGGGAAATACTCAAGCAGAAAAGAAACTCTACCTTAATTTTAATAATTGAAATAAAAATTAAAGACAGTACATGAAACTAGATACCATATTTTAGGTGTTAATTAAAGAAAAAATCACAAATTTAAAAATCTAACAAAATTTATTTTAATTTCCAAGTATACAGGTACATATGTATACTACTGCAAACATTTCCAAATAATTTTGAATGTACAGCATGCCATTTTTATCTGCACAATATCCCTATGGATTGCCTGGGCAGACATGCTATCTATTTCTTGAAAGCAAAAAGAATAGAAAGAGAGATTTTCTAGACAATAACTAGCTTATGGTAAAATAGGGACAAACTAAGGTCTTACATTATCTATCTGTTGCTTTTTTCCTATGGAATATCTAGACTTTACTGAAATATTATATTTCAAAAGATGGAGTATACAATTAACAAGTTGCCTTTTTAATGTAAATTAATGAAAAACTAAAAAGATGCTATACTTTTCACATATAGAAATCAGAAATTTTAATGTAGTCTTTCCACTAGCTGAAATTTTTCTTCTATTTCACATAATGAGATAAGTTATTTAAAGACAATATTGGCACAGTAGCCTTTTGGGGACTTTACATCAGTTAGGAGTCTTTTGGTTGTAAGGTACAGAGAGTATATAACCATAAGATATGGTTTGAACCCAGAGTTCAACTCATGGCACCAGAATCCTGTTTTTTATTAATTTTGTTATGTCCCACTTTTTAAGATTGACTCCATTTTCTTTTTTATAGCAAGAGACTTCCAGTTCTAGACTGTAAATTTGCAGGTTCAAAATCTAAGAGAAATAAAGATCTTTCAGAAGTTTTCTTTCATTGCATGGGCTCTCAATGCACCATGTGTCCATCCTTAAACCAATCACACTTGCTGAATGTGAGTTGCTCTGGTTAGCTTAGAAAAGCTAAATCCTGGAACTAGAAGTGGAAGCAATTTTATCTGAGCCCATGAACTGTAAGTGAAACAAATTTATTTAGAGAATATTGAATAATCTTATTCTGAAAGGGAAGGAGATGGTAGATGTTATTACACATCAGTTAAAGTACTTGGTTTGCGAGTACCTTAATTGAATAGGCTAATTTTCACAAGAAAATAAACCTGTCTCAGTGACTTCAATAGCAAGAATAGAACAAGGACTTGTGATTGGTTTGTGTCTCTCTAACCCTGGTTTCTTATTCTTACTTAAAATTTTCATTCTTTGCTTTTGCTGTCCTGATTTTTCTCATACTCAATCCATGGACAGTTGAATGCAGAGCCCAAACTGAGATTTTATATCACTATTCAAATCTCAAATAGAAACTCTTATTCCCAAATCAAACTTTTTAGTTGAGAGAATTTAGTTGGACCCACCCATGTCAAATGGTGTGGTATGTGTCATCCAATTAGCTATAGCCAGGGGCAAGATTGGATAGAATAAATATGGCTGTCCATAGCTCCACCACTGAGAAAGATGTTTTAGGGAATTATTTTGAGCTTGGTGGATTATCCAAACATTGTTTACCTCACATGAAGCACCCGCAACTCAAGGTAATCTTAAAAGCTTCCTCTGTAAGAGCTCATCCTTGTCAATGTTTAAGCATTAGGGAAGATGTAACATTTAAAAATTAGTAGTAGTTGCTTACAATTTATAGCAATGTAGGTGATTATAAGAATGTTAAGAGGAGCAAACGGTCCATGCATTAGGTGCCTGAGGGAGTGGAAGAGGAGTCTTAGAGGATGAGAAAAGGAAGTCAAATAAGGAAGTTGAGGTTTCTAAAAATACCTATTTCACAAATTTTCCGGGGGCTAACCTTTCTTCTTACACTGCACAATGTATAAGCCGAATACCTTAAAGTATAAATCAATGAGGGTTAAAAGTATATAATTATCTTCATACCATCCTGAAGAAAAACATGTAAGAAAAAAATACATAAAAGATTAATGAAAATATCTGCCTTCAGTCCCCTAACATTTAAATCAAAGAATCAGGTTTATGAGTGCTACAACCCAGTCCCAGCTGTGGGATGATTTACAGGTGCAGAGGTAATCTATAAGACTTTGCAGCAGGCCATCAGAAGGAAATTTATAAATTAAAATCAATACGTGAATTTTACTCTGAAGTTGCTGGTAGTTAGTACTGATTGCTGAGCTCTGGTGAACGGCCTCTAAATCTGTTTTTACTCATAGATCACAACATTTTCCAAGAGCAGGAGTTTGAAGACACTGTATCAGAATTCTAGAGGGCAAAGTTATTTTTTGAAAGACTATCTAGCTAACCTTGAAATATTTTGTGAAATACACAAACACATTGACATAGAGATGAGCATCTGAGACAAGATCATTATTTTTATACATTTCTAATTATTTTGTTTTTATTTTGTTTTGTTATAAAGTAAAGCTTGAATAAAATTAAATAAGTGACCAGATGGAGAAAAGCAACAGCCATCAAATTGGCATTTTAGCCTGCAAATAATATGCACATTTACATTTAGTCTCATGAAAATCAACGCTGCAGAATGCACCTTACTATGGAGCATGACATCATGGGTTTGAACACAGGGTTCAAACAGCAGCACTTTGGCACGTTATCTTCTCTCCACTTCAAATGTCTTCATAGATAAAATGGGTGATTGTGCATATTAGCCCTTCTCACCCCTACTTTCATTCTCTAGGTCAGTGGTTCCCAACCTTTTTCCACTTGTGTACCCCCTTTAAACACATTTTTATAAATTGTACCCATTGTTTTTAGAACAGCTATTTTAAAATACACCTTTTTTCACTGCCTATCTTAATGAAAAATAGTGGAAATGAGTTAACAAGTTAGGAAAGAAAAATTACTACACTAAAAGTACAAACCATAGATTTAATTTTACAATATTTATAACAGTTAAATATTGATGATGATGATCAAGTATGTAACAAATTCTTAATTTATTACTAGTGATAATATGTATTTGTGTTAGCTGAAGAGTATAATGTTATGCAGATCAGTAGCTGGTTGAAACATTGTTAGTGAGATGGTTGAGCTTGCTTTGATGCATATAGTTTCTTGAAATCAGGCTGAAAACATGCAAGATACAGTCTTAAATCTGGATTTTCATTAAGCTTGTTGTGGTACTTACTTTTTTTTGAAAGTGTAAGAAGAAAAATCTCTCTCCAATGGTTCAGTATTAGTAAATGGCAAGAGGTATTTGAGTGCCTTCTCACTGAGTTTATATTCCTCACTGACATCTACCCAGAAGGTAATAAGATGCTTTCTTTTAAAATCAGAATTTAAAGAAGAATCGATTGAAAGTTCGATTAACTGCTCTTTTTCATTGATTGATAGTTTAGCTTCTTTAAAGAATTCTTCATTGAAGGGATCTGCAATCCAGTTGTTTTCTTTTCCACATTGAGGGAAGTACTTATAAAAGGACACTTTAAGACCTTCCAAATGACTTACAATATTCTTTTTCACATTTCGGGATAAGTGCAAGTCATTCTCAGATAAAAAGTTGTGCAGAGTTTTGAAAACTTCAAGCTGACCTCTTTCAATACATGCTTTCTAAAAGTCCATTTCTTTAATCATTGACTCCGTTTTGTTAGTTACTTTGAATATAGTGATTGAGCTGTTTTGAAGTCCCAAGTTGACTTTATTTCTAGAAAAATATCTAATAAATGCAAGACTTGGAAGCCAACCTTTGTCCTGAATCTATGGAACAAGAGGGAAATAATAGTCTTCAAAAAATACCTGGACTTCATGTCTAAGTTCAAACATTCGTGTAAGTACTTTGCCATGAGAATACTACCTTACTTCCATAAGCAAAAGGAATGTGCTATAAATGTTGTTTCATCCCACAGTGCTTTAAACATTCCAGAGTTTCTTGGTTATAATTTAATAAAATTTACAACTTTTACAGTCTCATCAAGAACATCTTTCAGTTCACTAGGTAGAGGCTTGGAGGCAAGACTTTGCCTACGAATGCAGCAATGACTCCATGGTACATGAGGAGCTACTTCTTTAATTTGGCTGCACGGGCCTATAAAACAAAGTGACATAGGCTTGCCTCCATCAGTACATACACCGCAACAATTTGACCAACTAATGTCTTTTTTAATGAAACAACCACTGATTGCATTAAAAATATCTTCACCTGTGGTACACTCTGTCAATGGGTAACAAAGCAACAAGTTTTCCTCCATTTCATTTCCTACTAAGTAACTTACAATGATGAGCAAAATAAATAAATCAGCAATATCTATACTTTGATCAACTTAGATGGAAAAGAATTTACATTTTCTAATTCTGCCTACTACTATGGTTTCAACATCAGCAGACATTTCCTGAATTTGTCAAGACATTGTATTGTTTGAAAAAGAGATAGTATTGATTTTGTGGACATGTTCTTTCCCAAACATACAAAAAAAAAAAAACCCAAAGTGTTTTTAATGCCAGGAGACATTAAATCTTCAGCTATCGTGTGGTTTTTACCACATTTAGCTATTTGATAATATGGTATGAAACCTAAACTACATTCTCACTGTCTTTCTTTCCTGACCTCACGTATGAAGTAACAGTTGGATGCTTTTCTAAGCGCTGAAAATAATGTATTTCTTTGTTTTTATACACAGGATGTTTAGTTCCTAAATGTCACATGAGTACAGATGGTTTCGTGCAGCCATTAGGTAATATTTCCCCACACACAGCACACAGAGACAGGATAGTCATCAACCTCTAGAAATGAAAATCCATCTTGAATAGACTCTTAAGAGTATTTCCTCTTTTCTGTGTAGTGTCTGAGGCACACATCTTTTTACCATCTCCCAGTGTGGGTGTACTCGTAGCTGAGAGCATGTGTTCAGAAGTACTTAACCACCGGTTATGGTCCACATCAATTTTAGATTTTTAACTGTTCCTGTTTTCAACCACTGATTTATAACTGACACACTTACACATCATTGACAATAATAACTGAAACTATGTTAAATATTAAATTAAAAAAACTATTTAGAAAGAGTCACAATTAAAGAGAACACACTTACCTTTACTTGGTCAATAACTAAACTGATCAAACAGGCTGGCTACGAATGTATTTATATGTTTGGAGAAGTTCTAGAAATGAGAAATGCCACAAATAGAAGAGGGGTTTGGGGGAAAGGTTCATAGCCATGCCTTCATCAATCATCATTCACTAATGTGATCTAATTTTGAAGTGTTTCCATAAATAGTGATTCAAAGTTAACATTTATTGTTTCATAACTAAGATTTTGCATTTTTTTACTTTTTTTTTGCCATTATTGATTATTTTTCTTGTACCCCTGAATGGCCCAGCATGTAGCCTAAGGGTACATGTACCATCACTTGAGAACATGTGCTCTAGTTATAAATGATTAAAAATTTTTATGTATAAAAGTCCAGAAGTGTTTATGGGTTTCCAACATTAAAATTAGGTTTTTTTTCACAATGGATCATGATGTACTTTCGTGTTTTTTTACTTAATATACTTTTTCAATCTTTCCGTATTAGTGCAATAGAAAGCAATCATTATTTAAAACAGATTATACTAACTCACTGTGTGGATAAATTATCCTTTGTAGATTTTAGAATGGAAATTGATGTGTTTAGAGTTTTTTTGCTATATGTAAAAAGAATGGAAAGAGGAGCAGTGAATATACTTATACTTACCCAGTTGCAAAAAAGCATATGAAAGGACCAAACAAACCCCTGGAATTTATTTATAGAAACTGTATACTTATTATTACATGTTTAAACTTTAGTTACTTTCAAAGTACTCTATGTTCAATGCAAGACACTTATAAAGATGCTTTATCCACTCCTCAAAACAGTTTTTGAATCCGTGATGGCTTTTAGTGCTTCTGTTGTTTTTTTGTTTCACCTCTTCCACATCAGCAACACATTTTTCTTTGAGGACTTTTTTTCATCCAGAAAATGAAAAAAGAAGTCACTGGGGTGAGATCAGGTGACCAGGGAGGGTGGGGCAGGAGGGTCATGCTGTTTTTGGTCAAAAGCTGCTGAACACACAGCGCGGTGTGGCAGGTGCGTTGTTAGGCTGCATGTTGTTCATGTAACTCACCCGTCATGAAACGGGCAAACGCCTTGAAAGCGTTTCCACAAAACTTCACTGAAGCCAAACACAGCCTCTCATAAAGCCAGCTAGTACACGGATGCAGATGGCTTCCTATACCACTCACCTAGTAGATGAAACCTGTACTACAAGAGGGTTGCCCTCCAGAAGATAATTGGGATTTTTTGCGGACCCCCTCTCATCAGTATATCTGCATAATTAGTTCTTAGATATTGTATTGCTGCATCAAGAGCTAGGAGCTTCAAAATGAAATTCTCACCTTCTAATTGAAATTTGGTTAGCCCTCATTTTCTATAAATTAAGGAACCTAACATTATATATATTGAATTGTACATAGTGTAAGTATGTGTAAGGTTTTGGAGACCTCTCTTTGGAATTTAACAGGGTGTGTGATCTGCTTTGGCTGTTCATTAAGTCCCTTTGCTTCTCCTAGTTTTTAGTTATTCTTGTAGTCAGTGCATTTTACGTAAGTAAGGAGTTGTTGCCCAGCCACCATACCAGATGAATATTTAATACTTCTGAAATATTTCTTAGTTCATTGACCAATTCAGCCTGGCAATTTTTAAAGGGAAATACAGTAAATGATTGCAGGAAATTATATATAAAGTTATGTTATGAAAGAACTTTGGCCACAAAACTAATATTAGCTTATATTTGAATTTTGCATTTCACATGTAAAACATTTCCAAGGGCATTTAACAAAAAGGTCAGTTCATTAAAGGAGAGGGTTTACAATATGAAAACTTTCTCCTGAAAAAGAAATCTTAGAGCTTTGTAAATAGTCTGCAAGCCTGTTCTTTTCTTCTTTGGACACTTTATAAGATTTCATTCTGTCAAGGTGTCTCTTTTCTATTCCTCACAGTTTTGACCATCTCTAAATCTTCATTTAAGTTTTTCTGCAGTGAAGTCCTTTATCTACTAAGATAACCAACTCTTTTTATCTCCAGGCCTCTCAGATGAAGGGCTTAAGACATATGTGAGCAAAGGGGCAACAGGAACAAGAGAGTGTCATTTTTAGAGAACTTCAGTTTTTATTTTTCTATGCTTTTTATGCATGTGAGTAAGGAGATTCTAAAACATCCTGCTTTGTTTCTGGTTTTCCTCTTTTCCCCCATTTGCTAAGTGTGTGTGTATGTGTATGTGTGTGTATTTCTTGGAGATAAAACACGACACAGAAGAGTAACTTTTTTCCATAACTAATCTCCAGTTAAAGTGTTCCAAATTACCATAAATAATCATCTGAATCATTTTGGGGACGTTTCCCAAGTGTATGTCTTAAAACACAATTGAATCATGGATTAAGGTTTGTCCATTTAAAGTCTCCGCATTCTCCCTAGGCATTCAAACTTCTTTATCTCACCCAGAATCTAAAATTAGAGAATTACCAACTTCTACTTCACAACTGTTACTCAATATACTTATTATTACCTGATTTATGGTAGAGAAATTTGTGTTTTTGCCATTTAGATTTCATCTGCATATTATACTTAAGTGGAAGCATGGTTCTACCAGGTACTTTAAAATCTGAGTTTAAATGAGTCATTTTGTAACTTACTGAGAGTGTGACATCTTGATAATCTCTAAATTTTATTCATTGCATTTGTGTTTACAAAGACATTTTCTATTTTTGCTAAATCTGAAGTCCTATAGCAGGATTGTTCATTGTTTTTAAGAAGGATATTATAGGGTTAAATTACTAGTAATAAAATTAGAAAATTTAACATTTAGGAAAACTAAAGAGATAATTATTTAGCATTATTCTTTTTTTTTTCAGCCAAATGACTAAAAGTATCAGGAAACAAAGTGACAAATTCATTTTTAATTCTTACCATTCCATATTCTTTCTCTGCTTTTGATTTGAATTACAGTCTATACTGACAATACCGAGGACTTTTTTCTTTTTTCTTTTTACTAACCAGATCTGGAAACTTCCAGCTGAGATTACAATTTTCTAAGACCAGAGTAGATATTATTGATTACCACTTGTTTTTTATCTAGATAGTTTGAATAGCTTTTAATGTACTTAAATGTCAATTGATTGGATATAAGTACTAATTATATATGGCATGTTAGATCTACTGTAGATCTAAGTTAATAGTGACTAGCAGCATTGTTTTGAAACAAACCAATATTTAGCACCTCATTAAATAAGGTTTTTACATCTTACTAGTAAGTTACATATTCGGATTTAGTATCATGAAACAGTTTTATTACCTGAGAAAAGAAAAAAATAAAACAGAAAGGAAACCATTTAAATCTCTGTATGAAATTAGTAAATGAATGAAGAAGCTAAAATATTCATTTGTTATTGTGATTACAGGTTTTCTATAGTAAAACAAAACTGAACATTAGAAAAACTATTGTTTACTAAATATTGGTGTTTAAAATTTATGTTTCAGAGTTCAAGCATGGCTTTCCAATTTAACCAGAAAGGTAAAAGATACATTTTTAGATTATTGAAACTGCCAGCCTGCAGTCAGGATTAATATCAAGACTTCCTGCCACCTCAACACACTTGAACTGAGGTGGAAAGGTCAAGGGAGTGAACTGGGCTGGGGTAAATCCAATGACCTCGCTGAGGGCCCAACATGAATGGACATCGTTTTATAGAGATAACCTCATTTATTTGTTTCAATATTCTTCTATATTATACTTGTTCCAAAAGAATAAGAACTGAGGCTCTGAAAGGATATAAAACAACTTGTTTGAAGGACTTCGGAAACAACTCCTGGATGTCTTAACTCCAAAGTCCATTTGTTTTTATTGAACAATAGGATCTTTCAAAAGATGAGGAGAAACAAACTGCTTTAAAAGTTTAACCTAGTGAACCTAAAACCCTGTCTAAGACATATTGTTTATTTATTTGTGTACTCAAAATACTTTTGTTTAGTGCTTACTATGTGCCAAGTATTATGCCAAGAATTTTTGGGGAGAGAAGATCGAACAGTAAATTCTAGAACCAGTTTTGAATTAAGGCAATTTGTCCTCACAGTACTAGCTTTTCGCCACTGTACCATTCTGCCTTGAAGCAGGCACTGGTGGCAGGACCCTAACAGACTTGAAACCCCTTCTGATTTGCATCAGGAAAATTTAAGAGAATATGTGAGAGACAGACATTGGAGTCTGGGCCAATGTATCCAATAATGGAGTGTTCTATGTTTTCTGCTACCATATTTGCTTCCATAAAGATTGTCTCAAGAATCTACAAGGCAGATACAGTACACTCTCCATTAACCAGAACTCAGGTAACCGGCAAAAATTTTGCCAATTACTTGAGAGTGCTCGTTGCTTGAGTTCTGGTTAATGGAGAGTCTACGTATATTTATGCAGCATCTATCAATCTCTGTATGTGCCAGTTAACTGAGAATCTACTTTACTAGTAAGTGTGTTCCACTAATGCTCCTCAGTAGTAAAAGTTAGAAGAACACAGTGTACTAAGAATAACTCACAAAAAAAAATGATTTGCAAAAATTTATTTTTGAATTATTTCTTGATTAACTGTCTGGGATTAATTGAATACTAAATGTCTATCTAATAAGTGGGACCTTTAGAAGCCAATAAGAACAATGAGAGTTAATTGCCTTCTTTCAATCGTATTATCAGTTTTTAAAAAAAATATTGTGTATCAACAGATGTTTTCTTTTAAAAGTTACATTTTGTTTCACTCTTTCAATTATGAATTTCTAACATGTACTTTAATAAGCAGTGAGTAAAGTAAAAAAGGGAATTTTACTTTTTACTTTAATGGTATGAAATGTTTATTGTCATAGAAATTCTTTGGCTCAAGAAATATACATAATACTTAAGGCAGGTAATATCTAAACGTCACATACTAACACTAAATGAACACCACAGAAATGTCAGGTCTAAAATTATATTTCCCTAAGAATTATAAAATTGGAAGCTTTTATACATAAAATTTATATTTTTCCCTCTTTAGACCTATGTAGGGGTTACAGGTAACTAGAAAATCAGTTTGTAATTTAAAGAAATTAAGTTCCTCATTCACATGAATATTAGTGCTAAACCGGAGGGAAAAACAACTCCATTTAGATGGTCCGCCAGAATACAAACACCGTTCTTTTCTGTAAATATATTATTTATCAATGTCTTTTCTTTGGAAACACAGGTTCTATGGTTACCTATTTACTCATTCTGTAGAGAAAATAAGATTCTCTAGTTAATGACCAAGTTAGCCTCTTTGCCTTGCCTATTAACAAACCAGCTGGACACTACACACAAACAGCCCATCTTTTGACAGTAGTAGTTGTTTTATCCCCGTGGTCCACCTGAATTATCTGGCACATAATCTCAGATGTGCCTGAGCCCAGAATGCATATTTCCCCATCTTCCTTCTAGAGCCATATAAAGGGAGAGCAGGGAGATGAGGTCACTCTAATAGTGCACAGCCCCACAATTCCTTCACAGTATGACAAGAGAGAAGGGCCCTTGTATCCAGTAGCCTTTCTGACCGTAAATTCCATCTATATCAAGTGATGCTCTTATATTTGCCAAAGACTTTTGTTTAACAGTGGTAACAGTAGTTAATTAGATTCAGACTCTTTCAGGTCATTCATGTAAAATTCAAATGAAAATCCAGAAGAATATATACACAATAAAAAACATAATTGCTTTCTCAAATACTAAGCATGAAATTATGCCTGCTTTGTGTTGTAGACGAAGCCCTGTGGTTATCATTAGTTGAAGTCAATGTTACATTTTCACACCAGGTGTGCCAGTGTGCAATTGTTTGGCCTGGGGTGAGATACTAAAGTACAAGATGTATAAATATTTTAAATGTTGAAATCTGGCTTAAAACTTTTAAATAAAATATGTTATATATTCCTACTTTGACAGATACACTTTTATAATGACATCGAAGGCCAGGTTTGAATTTAGAATTTTCTGACTCTTTAGATTCCAGGTTTGCAAAATGGCATTATAATGAGGTGAGATCCTGGGTCCTACCCTGGCTTTGGCTCCTAGCTCTGGCTTCATCTCATCCTGCAGAAGGCAGGTTGACATGAGAAGGGCATAAGCTAATTTGAGGAGGCTCTCTTTAGTTGAATCTGACCCTGAGGGAGCTGACAAGTAGATGCTGTTTCTGGACCTCACTCCTACGGCTAGGCTGTACATTCGAAGTGGAGTCTGGGCTGTGCATCTTTCCATCTACTACAGTGACCAAGCCCTAAATATTCATCTGCCACCGGCAAAACCACACACATTCTGGCTTTCATTGTTAATAAAAACTGTGAGGAGAGAATTGTTTTGGAATCTGGTTGCATGGTGTGTACAACTGTATCTTGGCTCAAGTACATTGTTCTAAAGTATGCCAAGTGATGAGAAGTTTCAAATTCTTCTTTATATGAGTTCTGACCTGAGTCAAGTGATGCTACTTGGTTATTTCAAATGTTTTGCTTCATAGCTACACCCAATGTGGGGCACATGTTATTTCAGAGCATAGATGGGGTTTAATTGTAATATCCAGGGGTGAGATACATTCACTTAGGGACAAGGGTGGTTCACTGGAGGGGCTATGATTGTTGGGTAAACTAGCTGTAAGCAAGTCAGAGCAAAGGGGGCAGAGGAACAAAGAAAGAAAAACCAAGGCCATAGAGTCTGCAGGCCTTGGGGCAACATGGCTTCAGAAACTGGCAAACTGGCACAGAGACTGGGCAGATTCTCAAGAAAGTTACATGGTGAATTGTCATAGGAGCCTGTGCCTACTGTAGTTGATAGACTCTAGCTATTCTGCTAGAAGCTGATGCTTGTATTAGTGTCAAAAAATCTTACATGGAAAATTATTTCAAACATCTAGGGAAAGTAATAGGTAAAAAGTGCAGAACCATGATTGGAAAAGGTGGGGGCTGGGAGCTACCCAGAAGAAGGTGCAAAGAGGAAAATGGGGCATCTGGACAACTGGTTAAAAAGGAGAAACATCTAGAACACCGAGTGTGGAAGGACTCCGGTGTTGGATTCCCTTAGAGATAAATTTCAACTGCTTTCCATCAAAGATGCTACTATACTGTCTAGATGTCTCAGAGAGAGATTCAGAGCAAGGAAGGAGGGGAGACAGTCACTTACAACATCTCGTCAAGGCTTTTTACCATGGAATAGAAAGTAGCACAGCAGATTAACTCCTCAGTGTGAGACCTTTTGGATCAAAGGAGGACTAAGTTTGGGACTAAGTCTTCTCTCCAGAATGACCTTTGATGTCAAGATTGGGTTCTTTGTTTTCCACTTTAGACTATCTGTCCTAGGGACATGGCCTCTTGGCTGCTTCTATTAAGAGGGCAGAGTCTCTCTGGTGGGGCTGAGCCCTGGGATACAAAGGCTGCATGAGGGCATCAGCCTCGCTCTTCATATAATGTTGAGTCAACTGGGTTGTATGTACCTGCTGATGATTCTACCCGTGAGTTCCCGGTCCCACCAAGGATTGTCACTCTTTTTTGCCTCACTCCTTACTGAACACATTTGTTAGATAATTTTGAAAAAAATTACAACTGAGTATTTACAAAATGAAATTTCTATCAGGAATGCTGCCTGTTAAAATATGAATGCACCTTAAAGAAAGTGTCCTATTTTTATAACATCTTTAAAACCCTCAGCAATACGTGCCTTTTCATATAGCAATAACTTCCTCGCAAGATCTTTTGGAAGCCTAGTGGTTTTGTGGTGCCGTTCTTAATTCTAAGTCTAAAAGGATGGCACTGACTTTAATCCTTCACAGAATAAATCTATTCAGGTGACAAGCTTCATTTCGCATCAGAAGGACACAAGAACAGCTTAGACAAAGGCTACAATTGAAAGTTTCACTATTCATCTTTTCCTCAGGGAGAAGTAAACAAAGTAACATCAATAGGTGGCTTTGAAGCAGTATTTTAGGCATCACAGACAAGACTTCACTGGTTTTCATATCTTCCTTTGCCCTGAGGATCTGAAAATACGAGGGCTGTCCAGAAAGTATCCAGTCACATACTATGAAAAATAGAGGCATTTATGGCTGGATTTTTTTCGCGGACAAGTTTCATATCCAGGGACAACTTTTTACTATCACATAAAACAGTAAATCAAGACCAAAACAACTGGATTCAGGATTCTTAGTTCTTGCTGTTTCATATTTATGCGGCTTTGTTTATATGCTCCTGAGTTATGGGCCCCAAGGAATTCCTAATTGTGTACCCAAGTGCTCCCTGTGCACAGGGCCTGTCATGATCCATTGCAATGTCTTAGCATCAACCAGAATCTCTCCTCTTTTATGTGTTTTATGCTTTTAATTTATGTTTCATTTAATGGAAGAATTTCACAGTTAATAAAAGTTGAAAATGATCATTGTAGCTGATATTTTACCAATTCACAAATTCAGTGGCCAAATTAGAGTCCCAAATAGCCATCTATTACAAAGAGCTAAATTGGTTCTTGGTCCTTCTCTTCTGTCTTTTCCTTTTCTACTTCTGCTGCCATCTTGCTTTTTGTCTGAGAGCTGAACTGAGTTACCAGTTGGAAATAGCTTCCAGCTGCGTAGTGTGTCCATCAGGTATTTGAGATGTCAGGTGTCCTTCTCTTGCATCATTTCCTTAGTCTTGCTTTGCAACACCGATCAGTATGGCAATAATATATTAATAGTTTCTAAATGCTGGGCTAGTAAGACGCTACTCTTATATAATAACAAAGCACTAAATCTTAAAGGCTAGTGGTGATACTGAGCCAGTCAATGAGACCTGTTGGGAAAGTACTAAGAAGGGAAGAGCAGTGTTTTTTTCTAGTTGAAAATGTGTGCCAAAGATAAGTGTCTCTACACACTTCTACTTGCACCATCATTGTCTGAGCATGATTGTTGCCCCATGCCCTTGAAAACACATGGTATTTCAATTCTTAAGCTACATTACACACATATTTTTGATTGACCTATTCTTCTTTATCTACTTGTTCTCTATTTTACGACCTAAGTAACCCCGAATGTCTGTAGGATAATTCTAAAAGTAACAGTGATTCCATTCCATTCCAGTTTCTTCAAATATGCAAAGAAAAAAAAAAACAGAATTCTTGCTATGTTGGTTTCCAAAGAGTTGTTACCAAAATGCCAAAGGAAGGACAGCATTGAAAGAGAGGACACAGGCTGCCACTACTGAACGTACCCCAACCAGAGTTGTGACCAAGGTGCTCGTCAGCAAAGAGCAGCAAAAAATAGCTACATGGTAATTTCTGGAGTAAAAAGCAGAGCTCGGGAGGGGGGAGATTATTATGCAATAAAACTATCCCTTCTATAGGAAGTTTTCCTCTTTTGCCTCTGAAAAGACAAAGAGAATTGGCTAAACAAGAAGGGCAGTGTCCATAGACAGCCGGTTATATATGAATACCAATTACGGCCCAGGGCAGTTAATTTGATTTCTCTCATGTTTCACAAAGATTAGAAGGTGAAGGAAGTGTCTTTTATTTCAATTTCTTAAAAAGAGATCTTAACTGGTCTTAAATAGTTATTAACACTTGCAGGATTAAACCGAGGCATTGTCTTGATGGTAGTAAAGAAAATTGACATTTTACATATTGTATCCTTAGAGTGATGTTAATTAAATCATGATGACAATTTTTCATGCCTTCCTCTGGCTTTCATGTTTCTTCATTTAAAAGAAGAAAAAAAAAAAGAACATCGTAAGTCAATTCATGCATCTTTACTTACCTGCAGGGGAAAAAGTCAATATTTAAAACTATGTTATTAAAATTAATGAGCAGGATTTACTTTTAACACAGCCTGTGTTGTTTGTTGACAATTTAGAACATCACCACAGGGTGATATTTTAGATATTTAAAGAATCTTTTATCTAAACTTCTGACTTTCATGATCTTTAATAACTTGGAAATCATAATGCAAAGAAAACAAAATGGAAAAAAAGAATGAATTTTATGATGAAATTTATTTTTTTACCCACTTTTGTCCTTGAAAGTATATCGGGACATTATATGGTGATATTCATCAATACACAGTTAAACCCCAAAATGGTTAAAACATGCTTTTCTGCTTTGTTATGGAAAAAGCAGAAAAAGGTCCCATTTTTCATATATGACCCTTCTGCATTATACTTATAAGAGAGAGTCTTTTCCATTTTCAGCCTAAACAGCAATCTCTGTTTGCAGCTGTTCTATTTGAGTAACCTGATTAAAACTGAATGATAACTTTTTTCCCCAAGTCTTTACTGTACTTATGATTGCTAAAATAAATGGCCACAATCTTTTTTTCTCCAGATAGGATATTTCCTCTTAAGAAGTTCAACATCTTTTAACTCTTGGTTCTGAAGACTTTTCTCTTCCAGGCTGTTAGCAAAGATTGTTTGATCAAGGAAAACATCTTTTATAACCAATGGCCCAGCTCACCATTAAACTAGCTAAATAAATGGTATATAGCCCTATCTATAGAAAGGGGAAATTGTTTCATTAGTGAATTTGAAAGGAAGGACATAAATAAGTAGGACACTGGGATCAAAATTTTTCCAGAAGTATTTTTTAAAGACTTATTCTCAGATATCTATTTAAAAGATAATGTCCCTGGACAAGAAATGTCCCTGGATATTTTGTTGCTGACAAGTGAATATTGAGGTGAAGCCAAGATGTTTATTTTTTTAAGGTAAAAATATCTACACCCTAGCGACAGGTGAAACAGAATTTCAGGTTCTGAAATACAAATGCATGTAAAGGCAAAAGCTGCATTTAAAAAGACATCTCAGAGTTACAAAGGAATGGGAGTTCATCTAATTTGCCCAGATAATAGCAATGTTTTTTATGTGTCTCTCACAGAAAGTCATCCAGCCTTTCCTTGAAAATGTGCACAAATAGAATTCTTTCTAGTTTATAAAAGAGCCTATCCCATTATTACTTAGCATTAATGGGTGAAACACTTTTTCATATGTTGAGCAAAAACATGCTTTTCTTATCTCCTATTAGTGCCCATTCTGGCCAATCACCTGGTGCAATGAAGTCAAGACCTTAAGTAACTCCTAGTATAATTAAATCTGTTATTAAGCCAGTCTTCCCAATGTATCTTTGCAAAGCCAAGAATTTCTGTCTTTCAACTCATGAACAAATATTCATCTTACTATTAGACAAAATTGAACACAATATCCTTGATGAAGTCCAAGGAAATTCTTACTTTCCTTGTCTTGATTAGGCAAACTATGGGTAATTTATGTCTTTAGCTAACTTGCTCTATTACTGTTAGCTGTTCAGCTAAGAGTAACACTAAAGTGTTAGTAATTGTTTTTGCTACTTGTGTGTATGTGTATACTCATATGTTAGTGTCTGTATGTGTGTGTGTGTGTGTGTGTGTGTGTATGCATACACACACACACACACACAAATACACACACATTTCCCAAGGCTCTTGCAAATTAACTGCTGTTGAATCATGCCCCTTAGCCTATGCTTTATGTAATTAAAACAAAAGAAAATAATAAACACTGAAGTGTAACTCTTTTTGTTGTTGATGAATATAGTAATGAACAATGTTTTGAATTATCATCTACTTAGATTATGTATATGTTCGATTTGATTTGATTTGATTGATTGATTTTTATTATGTTTATTAGGGTGACATTGGTTAGTAAAATTATATAGGTTGCAAGTGTACACTTCTATAGTACATCATCTATATATTGCATTGTGTGTTCACCACCCAGAGTCACTTCTCCTTCCATTACCATATACTTGAACTGCTTCCCTTTGCTAACACCCCCTTCCCCTGCCCCTTCCCCTCTGATAACCTCTAAACTGTTGTCTGTGACTGGTTTTGTTTCTTTGTCTTGTTTCTTTGTTGCTTTCGTTTTTATGGCCCATATATGAGTGAAGTCAAATGGTTCTTGACTTTTTCTGTCTGACTTATTTTGCTGAGCATGATAATCTCAAAATCCATCCATGTTGTAACAACTGGCAGTATTTCATCTTTTCTTATGGCCAAATAATATTCTATCATGAATAGGTACTACATCTTCTTTATCCAATCATTTTTCAAAGGACACTTTGGTTGTTTCCATGTCTTGCCTACCATGAATAATGCTGCAACGAGCATTAAGGTACATATATCTTTATGGACAAAAAGTTTTCAGATTTTGGGAGTAGATACCCAGAAGAGGGAATGCTAGGTCATAGGATAACTTTATGCTTAATTTTTTGAGGAACCTCCACACTCTTTTCCATAATTGTTGTACCAATTTATGAATACATTCTTACTGGCAGTGTATGAGGATTCCTTTTCCTCCACAGTGTCTCCAACACATGTTATTATTTGTCTTATTGATCATAGACATTCTAACAGGTGTGAGGTAGTATCTTATTGTGGTTTTGATTTGCCTTTCCCTAATAGCTAGTGAAGTTGAATTTTTTTCCATATATCTGTTCACCATTTGTATGTCTTCCTGGAAGAAGTGTTTGTTCAGGTCCTCTGCCCATTTTACTTGGATTGTTTGTTTTCTGTTGTTGAGTTGTACAAGTTCTATATTTATTTTGGATAGTAGCTTCTTTTTTGAAGGCACTATTTGCACATATCTTCTTGCATTGGGTGGTTTGCCTCTTTGTCTTACAGATAGTTTATTTTGCTGAGCTGAAGCTTTTTTGTTGATATAGTACCATTCATTTATTTTTGCTTTTACTTCCCTTGACTTTGAGGTGAAATTCATAAATTCCTCCCTGAACCCAAGGTCCTTGTTTTCTTCTATGCATTTTATTGTTTAGGGGCATATCTTTATGTCTTTAATCCATTTTGAATTAATTTTGGTATATAATGACAGATCATAGGCAATCTGTTCTATTTTATAAAGTTATAACCCAGCCTCCAGGAGCCTCTGATCTCTAGAGCAGCTTTTTTATAACTACATTTAGAATAGCTACACTTTTTTTAAGTCATAGGATTGTGGAAAATATTGTAGCATATTTATATATAATACTTTAAGCCTTCCAACCTAACTCTTAGTTTCCTCCAGATCTAAGTTCTTACTTTAGTCTACAAAGCAGCTTTATCATGATTGCTTATCTCGTTTCTCCCTATGCATGGGAAGATTTCTCCTTTAATGACTGATGCTGTACTTTTTGACTCCCCTTTCTGATTTCTTCTATTACAGCACTCTCATCATTGAGATGTTTGTAAGATATCTTCAACTCTTTTTGTAAATTGTAAATAGCCTTGAAAATCAGAGTACTATCATCGTATGAGAAAAATATCTATATCAAGCTTGTTCAACTTACGGCCCAGAGGCTACATGTGGTACAGGATGACTTTGAATATGGCCCAACGCAAATTTGTAAACGTTTTAAAAGCATTACGAGATATTTTTGTGACCATGTTTTTTTAGCTCATCAGGTATCATTAGTGTTAGTGTACTTTATATATGACCCAAGACGTTTCTTCTTCTTCCAGTGTGGTCCAGGGAAGACAAATGTTGGACACCCTTGATTTAAATGATGCTGTAGAAAAAAAATGAGTGTTACATAAGAAATATATTTACTTCATTAAATTTTGTGGAAGGTTTTAACAGAACCCCTCCAAAGTGTACAGATTCCATAAAGTGATTTAGTGTAGGGTGTCAGTTCCCAAGCAATGATACGTGCACCCCCAGTTATATATGCTAGACCATTCAAGAACATGTCAAAAATATTCAGCAATGGAAAAAATACAAATAAGGTAAAAAATGCAAAATGTTAGTTATGAAACAATAAATGTTGAGTTTGGATCACCATTAATGGAGACACTTCAAATTTAGATCACATTAGCGAATAATAATTGGTGAGGGCATACTTAGGACCTCTTCCCCCAAACCACTCTTCTACCAACCATTATGCACAGTTTCAGAACAATCCATTTGTGACATTTCTAGCACTTCTCCAAACATATAAATACATCTGTAGCCAGACTGTTAGATCAGTTTAGTTATTGACTGAGTAAAAGTAAGTGTGTTGTCTTTAATTGTAATCATTTTCAAGTAGTTTTTAAATTTAATGTTTGAATACTTGATCATCAATATCAATATTTCACTGTTATGATTATTATAAAATTAAATCTGAGGTTTGTCTTTTTAGTGCAGTAATTTTTCTTTCCTAACTTATTACCTCATTTTCACTATTCTACTTAAGATAGGCAATGAACAAAAGTATCAGTATTTAAAAAGAGTTGTTTTGAAAACAAGGAGTATAATTTATAGAAATGGGTTTAAAAGGGGTACACAAGTGAGAAAAGGTTGAAAACCACTGGTATAGGACAATACAAGACAAATAGAAATGGGTAGTATCTTGGTTTGACTTCCAAAAAAAGAGTCTTTGGACAAAAACAATGTAATTGAAACCGTTTTCTTCACTTATAAAATGGGAAAAACTCTTTTCTCTCAGGCTGGTTGCAGAGTGTAAAAATAATCATATTTTAAATTATTCTTTGCCTATTGTGTTCTAAGCACTGTAGTAGGTAATTTTGTTGTTTTTAATTTATTTTAATATTCACAAAACTATGTGGCTTTAAGAGCATATGTGAAAGCTCTTAGCACTATGTCAAAACAGGCATTTCGTATTATGTTTATAGTGTCTTTCCTTCTCTTTATATTAAAAGAGAAGAATCTATTCTCAATATTCAGTCATTCTGTCAATCTGCATTCTGTATTACCCATTGAATTAAAAAATCATAATAATAAACCACTCACTGGTTTGCATTATAATAATAATCAGTTACATGACAACATTAATGCTAATGTGAAGAGTTTGAATAATTCTGTTTCATTCCCACATATTAATCTATTTAGTTTTTTAGCTAGGCATAAAATGCCTCCAAATATGGACACTTGGTTAATTTTACACTCAATTCTTTGCAAAGAAGTGCATATTACTGTCCTTTATGAGGTTCAATTTATAAAATCCTAAAAAATTGCCTTAAAGTAAAATTTAACACAAAGTTTAGAGGTCACTTCAAAATAATTGTGGAGAATATTCATACTTAATATAAATTCATGAATGTCATCATATGTGCCTAGGACAGTATCGTATTTACCCTGCATTGCTCATCTAGCATATTGTCAGGCAACATGTAGGCATTAATATATCTTTGTGAAATCAATATCTCTGATGTCAAAATAAAAATTAATCAACAATTAGGGTTGTATGGATAGGTAAAGCAAAATTTTTAGTTCTGCAGTGCACAAATGTGTGAAATTTAAAATTAGTAAGTACATTAAGGAAAACCTTAGTTTAAAATCATGATTTTTTATTTTTAAAAGGTATAAATACTGAAGGTGCAAGAATGTATATACATTTTAAGAAAGAAAAAACTATTAAAATTATAATATTCAATATATACTTATAACAAAAGATGAATATAACTTCTGCGATTACAGGAGGTATCAAAGTGGTTACCATCAGCATCCAGACATTTCTGACTATGGCCAACTAATGCTTGAGCAACGTTGACATCTCTTAAGATGTGTATACATTTTGGGGGCATACTCTAGTATGTCCCCAATTAATAAATGGCTAATAGTTCGCTATTATTTTCAAAATATTATTTAGCATTATTATTATTCAGCATTTTTCACCTTTAATGTTAACGTATGCAAATAGAGAAAAGAATAATAAAGACACTAGCCTTTGTTACTGCAGAGCTCAAAAGACACTGTGAAATACATTGTGACAGAGAATATGTTGATATGCTACAGCGAAATGCATCCAGCTGCAGTCCTCAGAGGATTTCTCCAATGGCTTCAGGGCCTATGTTCTTTCTGAAAACCCCTTTACATTATCTAGAAGCTTGTCTCACGGTTTCCCATTGGCATTGAACCATACCATATTCCCCTCTTCACCATGTCTGTCAAGTACAGATAGTAAGTCCAGAGCTAGGAACGACTTCTCTGACACTGTAGAATTCAGTGGGATGATTGTACACATGCTTTTATTCTCTCAAAAAAATGTTTTGTGTGTGTGGAAGTATTATGAGCCAAGCACTGTCTTAGGCACTAGAATGTGATAACTGAAGACATATATTTCCCATTCTTAAGGGGTTTGTGATCTATTGGGAGAGAGTGGAAAGCACAGCAATGACAGTACAGTGTGATACTTGTTAAAAAATGTCATTGAAAGACTTCTGGGAAATTAAAACTGGAGAGTCTAGAAAAACAAACAAACAAAAATCCTAAGAAGAAAAAGTCTCTAACATGAGGCTTGAAATGCATGTAGATTTTAACTAGGTGAAGGGTAGAGTAAGGGAGATTGGAATAGGTTAGAAAGAACTTAGTTTCTTCATGGAATTTTTAATTTCTATATGGCTAGAGTGTAGAG
The DNA here is from genome assembly GCA_004026885.1 of Lyroderma lyra. Lineage (NCBI taxonomy): Eukaryota > Metazoa > Chordata > Mammalia > Chiroptera > Megadermatidae > Lyroderma > Lyroderma lyra. The sequence continues at coordinate 142,021 of PVJL010001586.1, read as the reverse complement.
AATACATTCAGGAATGACTGGAAATGATGCAGGAGAAATAAGCAATGTCTGTATTATGAAAGACTTGGTAGGCTGATTTTTTTTTTCTGACTGTAATAGAGCTCCATTGCTAATTTAAAGAGAGGGAGATAGAAGACTCATAAGACTTGAATCTTAGTAAAATTAGCCTGAGGCACTACAGAAACTAAATATAAGGTGATGGAAAGAGAAGTCACATTAGGTGGTGAACTTATTATACATCAAGTTGACAATGCACTGTAGAATTGTATGCCTGAGACCTATGTAATCCTTGCTAACAGATGTCACCCCAATAAGTCTAACAATAAAAATGAATTAAAAAAAAAAGAAAGTGGATTGAAAGGGGGTAAGATAGAATCAAGGGTTATAATTGCAAACATTTTGTAGTAACCCTAGTAAGAAATAATGGTGGACTTAGAAAGAAGCAAGAGAATTTGACAGGTAATTTCATAAATTAAACAGTATAAGGGTACATTTATTTAGTCCGTGTGCAAATAGCCATTGTACACTTCCCTACAAGAGCGAAAAAAAGGTAACTACATATTTTTATGAAGCAGTTATAAATGCCCTACTACTGGTCAGAAGCATATACAAAAATTTATTTGATCCCTCATAATTACCCTTCAAAGTAGTTACTAGTTACATTATTCAAGAAAGCCCAGCTGCCTGAGGTTGTATACCTAGATAGTGACAAAGCTGGGACTCTAATCCAAGAATATCTGATTCCAAAGTTCATACTTTTTCCTACATCTTGTTGTCTTTCTTTATTCTTAATTTCAAATAAAATAATTGCATTAAAATATCAAGATTTTTAGAGAGGTAATTTGAACTGCCTCAATAAATCTGATCCATTATTAATGACTGAACTAATAATAAATCAATTCATGGATAATTTAATGGTGAAGTTCTTGGTTGAAAAAAGATATGAGTTTATCTGATAGATGGCTCTGCTAATAAATCTTGCCAACTGACATGTTAGGCTAGTAATACTCCAAGTGTGGCCCGTGCAACACCATCATCTGGATCATATGGATTGTTTATTAAAATGCATATTTCTGAGCTCCATGTTGCATTTAGGACACCATTCAGAGTCTTTAGAGATGGAAGTGACACTTTCCATTCTAACAAAACTTCCAAATGATATTTATGCTCAACTAGTTTTAAGAAACCCTCTGATAGTATTAGAAATATATACTTAACCAGTTTATCTGTTTGTATAAAAAAATAGGCATAAACATAATTTTAACATGCTATTAAGTATTAAAATTATATAAACAAACATAGTCACATATTACAAGTATGGAGAATTTTATTTTTCTGTTAAAAGCGTATGATAGAAAAGATGTTAGACCTTAAAATAAATTAAATGTCAGAAAATTAAACTTTGAGGAGCAAAACATTTTAACAAAGGCCTTCTTCCAAGGCTAATGTGTTATTTTTAGAATGTGTTCTTACACTGAAGAGAACTGAAATGCTTTCTACATTGAAGCCTAGAAATAATTTAGTCTCTTATTCTAGATAATCCATTTGATTTAGTTCCTAATATTTTTCATTAAAACAACTCTTTTGATATAACTAAGAAATGCTGAGTTTGTGAGTGCATTAATATGCATGCACTAAATGGATGAGAAATATTGCAAAAATAGAAAATGATATAATAAAGGATAAATAGATGTTGAGAAATTTTAAATATTTTCTTAGTAATTTTCTGAACAGTTTACTTCCAATACCCCATGTAGGTATGTAATTATGACATTATATATTTCTATACTTAATGTTTTAAAGTATTGATATTTGTATCCATTTTGGAATGTTAGCTATTAGATTACTTTTCATAATATGAGGTTCTGAGAAGGAAAAAAACACTTACAAGGGAAATGTGCAAGTCTATGTGGTTCTTTCAGTTTTATCTCTATTTGACCTGCCCAAGTTTTGCTTTGTCTGAGCTCAAATGAAAGAACGTATCAGTTGTTATTGCAAACATTGGAGATCTATTTTTCCTTTCCATTGTAATTTTTTAACGATTCTTATCTGATATCTCTTACTGATTCTTAAATGTTTTTTATTGTTGTAAAATCTACCTTCAGAGTCTCCTTTAAATGTTAGTAATTTTGCTAAAAATTCTAGTAAATTATTAGAAAGTGTGTAAAGGTAAATTTTTGCCCCTCTATATGCTCCTCTTGAAAATGGGAAGCAAGCAGGATAGCAAAATGAATGAACTCAGGATGCCAGAGTCTCAGAAATTCCACCCTTTTTGAGCCCAGACTATTACAGAGTGGGAAATAGATACTATGTGTTATATGAAACAATAACATTTGGGCCCATAAAAAAAAAGTTAGTTTGGAAGAACTGAGGTTATTAATCTGAAGCTGAATCTTCCACCATCTACCATGCCACTTGAAGCCATTGCATGTTTGCAGTCAGAGCTAGAACTTCCTTAAGAATGTGTTTGACAGAAATTGCAGGAAGATGAGTTAAATATAGGGAATTCAGTCAGTTATTTATTTACATTTTAAAGTCAACCTTCCCAGCAGAGCAGTTTTTGAAAATATTTGTGTTATAAATTATCTCAAGTGTCCTATGGTTCCTTCTTGTAATGATGCTTTTCAAAGTCATTTGTTATTCAGAAATTTCACTAGTGAATTCTATTAGCAATAATTTATGTTTTCCAATGAAACCTGAAGGGACAACTTGACACCTTGACATTTAATGTTGTGGTGAGGTGAAGTAAATTGGTGGTTTCATACTGCCTGAGCACCATAATAATTTATGTGGCTTTTGCACATATTGAACAATAACATTTGAATCCATAAACAAAACTAAGGAACAATAGTTTGGAAGAACTCAGTCAATAACATATATCTTGCTGAGTTATTACCTTGTAACTAAAAATAATATACATTGCCCCATCTATTTTCATAGCTAAAGTCTTTTCAAGTCTCTGGCTAAACTGAAAGTAACTTCAGGGTGGATATAAGAGTGGGTTGAACCCATTAATGAATATTTCCAATATACTTAAATACAGAGTTTTGTTTTACAAAGGCTTTGCATCTGATTTGCCTACAAAGTTTAAAGTGAGTTTTTGAATGCCTGGTTAAAATATCTTGATCAATTCCATTATTAAAGAGTAATAGAAAAGAATCATATCTTCCATGTTCAAAGGTTATTTCTCATATATGATTATCACATAATATAAACAATATAAATTTAATAAGAACATATACATTTTGTTTTTAACTTCATTAAAGAACATATTCATTAGGTATTATGATAAATTTATGTTAGCAAAATTGTGAATCCTCAACTTCTACAACAATAACAAATTTGTTTATTCCAACACCCTTTTTCCTTCATAAAACTCATTTTACTTGAAGCTTAAAAGAGGGGGAAACTTAAATTCTCATTCATCTCTAAAGGATGCAAATAGATTTTTCTCTTTTGCTCCTTTGAAAAAGCTAGAACTTCTGACAAACAGAGAAATAGAAGCGGGCCCAAATTATTTCTCCAATTATTTTTTAAGGAGTGCATTTAGATTGTCAGTTTTCTTAATGATCCCCTGTTTTATCCAATCCCCTTACTAAAAAAAACTACATCCAAAAAGGTTATGATGTTTCCCAAGTCTATTTGATATCAAAAATTACACAGACTTATTATTAATTGTTATAAATTTTGAGAAAATAATTCACTAAGTTTTATTAAATAGCATACTACCCCAAAACAACTTTAAGACATTAAGTCTACAAGCGTGGTTTTGTAGAGACAGAAAACAACATTCTTCATTTTAAACTTGGCTCCTGTCTCAGCCATGGCTCTAACTGCAGCACTCTCTTTTTGCTAGTAAACCTCAAGGACAAGCTGCGGTCACTGAATATCACTTGCAATTCACAGGGTTTGCAATGTTGCTGAACAATGTGATACTGCCACATTCTTCCAGTATCTTATTTTATGAATACTAATGTTGCAACTTCTGGAGGCATTTTAGTTGCAAGATTTCATTCTTCACATTTTCTTTCAGTTCGTGGTAGTTCTAAATACCTTAAATCCATAAGGGAAACCCCCTTCCCAAATTCAGAGGCCTCAGAAGAGATTTCAGAAGTAACATCAGGTAGAAGAGTGAAAGGCAGAAAGGGCTGCCATTACTTAATCATCACGACTGATAATTGAATCATCATAGTTATTGAAATCTAAGCATCAGATTTTTTTTATTGTTAGATTTTTTATTGGGTTGACATTGTTTAACAAGAATTACATATGTTCCAGGTTTACAATTAAGCATCAGATTTTTAACCTTAGTATTTTGGGGAGTTTTATGGTACTGCAGAAAGGAATACAGCAAAAGAAAAAAAAACTCCCACAAAACCTGGGTTCCACAAATAGCTTGACAACTCTTCCTTAATGCAAAAATAGGATAGGTGTATCTCAGCTATACCATTCCTTGCATTATAAGAAGGGACAGAATAGAGAGAGAGAAATGAAAGAAGATCCTTTCATCTGAGCAGGAAGACCTTTAGAAAAAAATATCTAAATAAACCCTAGGGATTTAAACATGTATCCACTGCTTTAAAAGTATGCTATCCACAACACTATAGCAGCTTTAAAAAAATGGTTACTAAGAAATATATGTAATATTCGCAGAATTTATCAGCACTTAAGTATAGACATCTTATACATGCTTTACATTAAAATCCCATATTAATGCTTGTCTGGGACTATTACATGAGATACTATATACACAAACTTCTAAGATACAAAAAGTACTAATACCTCAAAAATTAAGTCTGAGACATTACTGATATTCTTCCTACTAAGCAGAAAAATTCTAAAGAACTTTCAGAATCTATAAATGTGAAAAGAATGAGAAAATAGGTCTGGGGTAAATGGTGAGAATGTATACATATGGGTGTATGTGTGTATAGAGATAAGTAAAAAGCAGAGAGAGAAGTAAAAGTGAAAGACAGAGAGATAGGGAGAGAAAGAAAAGGCAGAGAGGGAGTGAGGAAGGAAGAGAGGGAGGGAGGGAGAGATAGAATGAAGAAAGTTCTTACTATGAATGGCCAATCAAAGTACTTTCTATAGGAAATATTTTACTGTACAATTTTATTGTACTCAATTGCTTTCAACTGGTACAATAAATTTCTCCATTTTAAAATGTTTGATTGGGTTTCTAACACGGTGGATGTGAAGGACGCCTAAAAATTCTCTATTCTATTTCCTGGAAAGACTGAGGGACGTGCTTGATAACAGCTATCCTATTTACAGCTGCCATTCCTGGAGCCGCCATTAGGTGCTGGGAGCTAGTCTAGACAGGATATACAGCCGTCGTTACCTTCCCAGTAGCTTTGCAAGAAAGTATTATTATTCCCATACTGGAAATAAGGAGACTAATGCTCAAAAAGGGAAAATAGCTTCTCCAGGACACATGACAAATAAATGAGAGTAAGGCTTTGAATTAAGATCTTACTGCCTCTGCCAGCAGATTCAGTGCACACAGCAGTGCCAGAGAAGCATGTGCACGTTCTATGTTACATTACCACGGAGTATCTTTTTTTTTATTTTCCATTCCAACACCCTGATGAGTGGCACTGCCATTCAGGCAATGTAAGGATGAGATTAGTGGCCGTGATGTAAATGAAATTATGATCTCTTCAGACACACTATAAAATGCTATCTCCTTATAAGTGGCTTTCTCTGCTACCATCACAGCACAGGCAGAATTTAGTTCTCTGCTTTTTTTTTTTAAGACTCTAAGATCTAGGCAATAAGTCTGATATTTTAACAACTACCCTGTATCTTATTTAAAAAAAAAAAAAGAGGGCCATAGGAAACCACCCTATGTTAGAACAAAGAAAAACATCAAAATAATCATATTAATGTCTAGAAAACCTACTTTGTGTAGAAATTGTGTAGAATTTGATACACATTCTTTAGTTCACTGGAGAAGGTAGTTATATTTACATAATTTAACTGCCAGTTATTGTTAGAGTTAAATTCTTGGACTGTGTTTATTATTGAAATATGAAAAAAAATCTTTGTTTCAGAAGGTGTTTAAAAATATATTACTGTGTGCTATAAGAAACCATTTGCCATCCATCCCAGGTATATAAAATCATTATTAATTAAACTTTGGAGACTTTGAATGCAAAAGAATGGAAACTCTCATTGTTCTTATTTCTTATTATCAAAATATATGATGTTAATATTGTTGCTTACTGGTTGTCTTCAAGTATCTAAATCGGTGGATGGAGTTCATATGAAAAATTATTATAAATTCAGACCTGGTGTAAAGGTCCTCTGAAGTCAACAGATAATATTTAATTTTGCATAAGCCTGCCAATTGTAATGCACTGTTGGTCTATTTTCTCATTGCAAAAGCAAGATTATATATAGCAATATTGATGAAAATGGGAAGAAAATAATTTCAGGGTGGTGGTTCATGGTCATAAAAGTTGGGGAATTAACTAGCAATAACTAGAGCCTAAAATGTAACAACTTCCCCTAGTACAGCAGGCAAATAAAACTCTGCCTTTTCTAGTCAAGGGTTTCTACTATGTGAAGATAAATGGTTATAATAATATTCGGCACTTTCAAACAAAGATCACATGGTAGTTTGTAAACCAGTATGCCATAGCCTGAAAATGAAATAAATATATGGGTTCAGGATAAGGTGAACAACTTAAATAGAACAAGATGTTCTATTTTATAAAGTTACAACCCAGCTTCCGGAAGCCTCTGATCTCTAGAGCAGCTTTTTTATAACTACATTTGGAATAGCTACACCTCTTTTTCAATCACAGTATTGCTGAGAATATTGTAGTATGTTTTATTTGAAAAATTATTAAGAATATTAAGAAAATGGGTGTGCAGTTGAATAAGAAAGATACAAAAGAGTATTTGTAGCATGATTATATTATCCTATTTTTTGAAAGAAATTATATCTGTACGCATATGCATATACATAAATGCATGTACATATGCTATAGAAATTTCACAATATGTTCACAGTGCTTATCTCTGGGAAGCAGAATAAAAGGTGAACTATGAAAATGCACTTTCACTCTACATTTTTTTGTAATTATACACATTACTTACATAATACGAAAAGAACAAAAAGCAGAGAATATTTATAACAAGGTTGTTATATTTTAAGTCTGAATACTAGTTGGAGATCACTAAATTAAAAAAAATTATAATTGTATTTAAATGCAACCTAATTTATTTTACTTCTTTATTTGGGCCCCCTCCTTAATCTACCACCCCTAACCTAATTTTTTTAATACAAACTTTTTACTTAGTGATCCCAAACTAACACTTAGAGAGCCATAATTTCTTTAAACCTCATGATGTCATTTGTATTAAAACTATAGCAGTGTGATAGAATATACTGGTTAAAGACTTTTTTTATATTTTTAAATGTTTACCTGATACCTTTATGTATTAAGTACAATTAACTCTTGAATAACACAGGTTTGAATTGCACAGGCCATTCACACACAAATATTTTTTTCTATAAATACTGTAAATGCATTTTCTCTTCCATATAATTTTCTTAATAAAATTTTCTTTTCTCTAGCTTACTTCATTGTAATAATATAATATATATTATTATATACAAGATACCTATATATTATATACAATGCAAAATATGTATTGATCAACTGTTTAGGCTATTGGTAAGGTTTCTAGTCAACAGTAGGTTATTAGTAGTTAAGTGTTTTTGGGAGTGAAAAGTTATAGATGAATTTTTGACTGTGTGGTGGGCTGATGTTCCTAACTCTTACGATGCTCAAGGATCAACTGCATATTTTTCATTAAATAGGTTCATAATTTCAGTACTCTAATTCCATAATTATCATCTCATTGTCCATTTTTAAATGCCATCTATCTTTTTCAGAAGTCATAAAAATTCATTTATAGAGCTTCTTGTATGTGGCAAGCACACATTAGATGCATTATGAGAATCATCCCATAAAATATCCATAAAAACTCTGTGACTAAGACATTAGTGTTTCCACTTTGTAGATGAGGTAAACTTAGAATGGAAGAGGTTAGGATAACAGCCCAAGGTCCAGACCTGGAAAATATCAATACAAAAATGTATAACCAGATCCATCTAAATCCAAAGTCAGTGCCTTCCATTGCAATGCTAAGGATTACTCTAGGAAGTCATAAGAGGGAGAGTCCATCCATACGAACTTTGAAAACCTATTTAGAAGCATTCATATATTAAAATATACCACATGATTAATTTCAAATCATCTGGGATTTCTCTCTGACTCCATAGAACTTGAATTTTTAACCACCTCTCTGGCCACGTCATTAACAATGCAAACATTTGGCAGAATTCCCTGCCTAAAAGTGTATCAAGTTAATGTTTTTAATATAGTTCAGACAATAAAAGCAATTTTTGATTTACATATGAAAGGAAAGTATTGTGTGTATAATTCCATGAATATCTCTCTATCTATCTATCATGTATCATCTATCTCTCTATCTACCTATCTATCCTTGCTAAAAGGATATACATGAGCTTTACAATCACATTTTTATAGATGCCTTACAAATAGAGAGATTCCTAACCAAGGTTTATTTATCTCTAGTCCATGATATTTCTTATATTCAGTCTACTAAGTATGCTTCACAGGATTCCAGCCATGGCTTTCCAGTTCATTTATTCATTCATCACCTGCCTGAAATCTGCATTTCAGCTCACACTTTTGGGACACATCTTTGGATACCATCTCCTCCCTTCCCCCAACACCCTTCTTTGTTTTTGAATCATCCTTAGCTGATGCTCTATAGTAAGAAGACCAGTATGATTTACTCTGTGCCAGCGTCAGGCCCAAAACCTCTGTATGCTTCAGACTCCAGCCTTCCCAAACATGAATTTGATTCTGGGTAGCATAGACTATATAGAGGCTGGAGGACATAGCATGACTCCCAGGAATGTCTGGGGAAATGTTCCTGGCACAAATCCCATTACTCTAGGTCTGGAAAATTTTTGTGACTGGGCTGTTTTAATTTATATGAGATGAGAGTGTTCACTGAAGCCTGTTCTCAAGACTAATTCTACTGAATCTTACTTTGACTATATTTTATATTGTATAACCCTGAAATTGATTAACTGCTTGGGTCTTGACAAGATAGCTCTCAGCAAATATCCACAAAAGTCTACTTGGGCTGGTTCTGTATGATAAGACCTAGAGGAGGCAAATGAACTTTCTGAACATCTGAGATAATCCTCATTCATTTAGATATTGTCATGCCCAACTGTGAACCCTATGATGAAGATTTCAGGGGTCCACAGTGTTCATATTCATGTGTACTTTGAAAAATACTGCTAATCTCTCTTCTGGGTATTCTGTCTTGTCTGAACACTTTTTAAAATTCTTATATTATACAAATAATTTTGTAATTAATCTAAGTGATACCTATGTTAGTCTCTTTATTAAGTTGAGTTTGTTCTTAACATTTCTCAAAACAATACCCTACTACTGGGTGGGATTGACAAAGACTCAGTCCCATCATAGTAAAGTTCTGTGGGGAAAGTTCTAGGATAATAAAGAGATGCTGAATTATATGGCCAAAATTGTTTCACTGACCCTAAAGGTTGGTGATGACTGAAGTCTTGGGATGTATTAAAGGAAGTAGAGTTTTACATGTGGAATATTAAAGGCCATAACATAGACTTCTCGGAGTCAGTTCACTCATAGATTAAAAACTTTTATGATGACCAGATTTTAGTAATGCTGTGGTGAAAAGGATTTAAACCAGCAAGGGGGGTTGATACACAACAGCACTGATGGGATTACAGGATGTGGCAGCTCATTAATGGGTAATCTCTGAGTACCATCAAAAGGGTTTGCAAGGATTTTTGAAGGGACATAGAGATTCAGAATCAGTGAGACATATAAACCAAGGCCCAGAAAAGAGAGATAACTTTCCCAGATCAACAACTTAGTGATTTATAGCCTGATTCATAATACTTGTCTTCTGACTTTCAGAATAGTTTTCTTTCCAAACTCATATTCTTGTCTTGGCATTGCTATCCAAAGTATGGGTAATTCTCAGAACAGGCGCATTGCAGTGTTTTGTTTCCCAACTCTTTTAACTTTTTCTTCTGTATGCACTCAATTTCTCTTGCTTCCTTTTCATTTCACTCTATTCATTTCATCTTGTCAGCACACAAATGTTTAAGTCGTAAAACGTAACTAGCACTCTTCCCTGACCAGACCTGTCCTCACAGGTTTTCAGGATATAGTTTACATTCCTTACCTTTTGGCCCACGGAACTTGCAGAATATTAGTATTATTTATGGCCCACTACTGGACTAATCTATCAAATATTGGCAATAAACTGGTTCATGTGTGTGTACATGTGTGCCTGTATGGATATGTTATACAAAATAACACTAGGGCTATCTTATATTTGGAAATGTGCAGTCAACTGGATGGTGTTCACATAGGTGCAGTGTTTATTTAAAAATCTTCAGGTCTTAATTTCAAATATTGGCTGATTGTGTTCATACACAGAGGATGTGCTTTTGAACAATGTGTAATTGTATTCATTAAAGACAGTGGAAGTACTAAGGTACATCTACTGTTGGTTTAGAAGATTATAACTTTGGACAATATAAGTGCTATGAGACATAACAAGCCATTCACTAGTAAATTCAAACATACCAGTTTCTCTTAACTCCTGAAGTCGCTTACCTTGTCCACATTACCAGCTTTCCACGGGCATATCATTATTATTTTTTGGCTGTTTGACATATCCCTAGAAGAACCATGAAATTGCTGGTGAGTTAACTATGATATGCCAAAATTCACAGAAACAATGGGTTTTAGATTAATTCTGACAATCTTTCTGGCTACTCTATGGCTACTTTATGGCTAGGACTTGAGAGAAGTGACAATAAAATGATTAAAACTTAGAATGTTCATTAATATAAACTCCAAATTTGTATATCAAATCAAATTTATGTTCGCAAGAGTTTCTGGCTAGAGGTATCATTGAGGTATAAAATTGAGTCAGTAAATTTATTTTCTGGGCCTGGCAGTGCATCAGCCAGAGGAAGGAAGTTATCACACATCTACAAGAGTAATGTGTAAGCTTGCAATTTATTCCTATAGAGGAGGTGCTTCAGTAATTCATACAAAGGAACCATATCTGCTTGCAGTCTTTACTAAAGTGAGCATTTAAACATATTTAATGTATTTCTTCAATTATTAATAACACTTTTGATTTTTCTAATATGCAGTTGTCAGGAGAGTTTAAATGCCAGTTTTATATCACTCTAACAACATGGTTACAAATTATTTTATACTCTGTTATATCAAGTTTGAACTTGTCTCAATATATATTGTTTTTAATATATCCCACTTTGCAGACAAACTTAATCCAACCATATTTTCATAATAATAATTTTTAAAATACCAGAAAACTACAAAGATAAATGTAACAAATATCCATGTACCTCCCTCTTCAAGTTAACAAATGAAAAAGGTTATTTTGACATTTATTTTTAATGTACTTTTACAGAAATTAAAGTTGAAAAGCCCGTGTTCACCCACCAAGCTCCATTGTTCTTCATCCCCAGACACAATTACCATGAATGTGATCCATATCTTTCCCCTGTTTACAGACTTTTATTACTTACATATAAATAGTTTTATATGCATAAAAACTAAGTGCTTGCAAATTATACACAAGCAAATGTCTTCAACTTTCTTCTTTGTTCAACCAACATGTTAGGGATCTATAAGATCAAGTCCATTCATTTTAAGTGATATATAGTATCCCATGTATACTGTATGAATATATTATAAAATTTTTAATTTCCCTTACATTCTTCATGTCCTACATGAAGAATCCGTTCTTTCAGGTCCTACAAATGGGTTAGAGAATATCTTTGTACATATCTCCTACCTCACTTGTGCAAGAATTTCCTTACAAATGAGATTCCCGGCTTATATGGTATGTAAATGTTCAATTGGGGAGGGGGTATATTTAATTGCTCTTTAAACAAGTTGTTCTAATTTATACTTCTATCAAATTTACATGGAACCTGCTTTCCTACCTTCTTTGTCAATTGATATTGGTCAGACTTTTGAATGTTTCCTAATCTGATGTCTTATTCCAGTAACAGACCCATTTGTCAAAGCTTCTTTCTCTGGTTCAGTTTTAAATCTTTTTAACAATGCAGTTCCAATTCTCATTTCTCCAGAAAACTTAGCTGTACCTTCTGTCCATAACACAATTTGCTTACTCCTATATATTAATTAATATTCTATCCGTTATTTTATCTTTTAGAAAATACATTTGATGTGAGCTTCAAAGGCAGAAATATGTTTTGTTTGTTAATATCTGTATTTTTAGCACTAAGTGAATTGTTTTAAAATAATGGTAATATAGCCAATATTTATTAATCACTTAGCAGAACTGTAGGCATATTGGATAAACAAAGGTGTGTAAGTCATTATGACTATTTACAGTCTTATTAGGGCCACAGATATCTTTATGTAAAATTAATGAAACAAGTATTATTAACAAAAATTCACAAAATAATTAAAATTATTATTATATATATTATATGTGACTATTAAAAAAGCACATTTTATAAGTAACCCATGGTGAAAAGAAAAAAATCATAAACTGTAAGTAAAATAAAAAGAAATTTTAATAGATACTATTTCTAACTATTATTGGCCTTATGATATATAGGAGGGCTGTCTGGAAAGAATCCAGCCATGTAATATGAAAAATAGAGGCATTTATGCCTGGATTTTTCACAGACAGACTTTGTATACTTTCAAATTGTATGAGTGTGTATATGTGTGTGTGTGTGTGTGTGTGTGTGTATGTGTGTGTGTGTGTATATATGTGTGTGTGTGTGTATGTGTATGTATCTATGTGTGTGTGTATATATATGTGTGTGTGTATATATGTGTGTGTGTGTATATATGTGTGTGTGTGTGTATGTGTATGCATGTATGTGTATGCATCTATGTGTGTGTGTATATGTATGTGTGTGTATGTGTGTATATATATATGTGTGTGTGTGTATATATATATATATATATGCCTATATATGTATAAGTATGTATGCATATCTGTGCATATTATAAAGAGAAAGGGACAGAGAAGGAATTTTGAACATCTCTCTCAACATAATTACATTTAAGACTTTCTTCAGCCTAGATAACAACATGTTATGTTAAGAAAGTCCACAGGTTACTTCAGCATTCCACTGCTGTTTTTGGTGTTTCCTTTAAATTATTTTAGTTTTGCTTCTGATTTAATTTGCTTCTAGTATTTTATAATAAAGTATGTTAGTGATTTTAATTTTGTAATAAATTTTTTAACCTTTTATTTTTTGTGAACTAAGATTTTTAAAATTTGAAACACGTGCTGAATATTGTTTTGGGGGCATCTATTAGTTTGTACATGGAATTTTCTTTCTTGATCTATTTATATGATACGTTTTATTTATATATTTCCTAATACTAAACTATACTTTTATTTATTAATGGATCTTATATCTTTCTAAGTTTTTAATATATGTATATATGCTAAATTAGTTTTTAATTTTCTTTTCTTATACTATATAGTTCAGGTTCTAATATCAATTCATGTAGGTGATATCTATCAAAGAAATAAAACTGTAATATAAGAATAGTCCCTAAAATTGATTGTTTTAATATGTTCCTTGAAAGTTACAAGCAGAAAAAAAAGACCACTGTTTCATGGAGGAATACATTTTTGTAATATAAAATGTTTATGGAATTATCTCACCTGAAATGTGAAATGCCACAGTTCATTTGAAAATTTTTTTATGTTTACTTTTGTTTATAAAAATGAAAAGTAAAATCATTCTTTCAACAACCATTTAAAAAAAAGAAATGGCTATGTCTATGAATTAAAAAAAATTGAACTTTACAAGTAAAAATAAAAGAAAAAAATGAAAATATATGTTTTCCTCTATGTCACTGTTAGGGTAGAACTACGTAGGAATTGTAATTGTAGTTTTAGAGGACCGTGTATTTTCAAATATATAGGACTGTAAAAGTCCATTTATTTTTGTGCATACAAATCATGAGGACTGTATATTATCTGGGCTTGTGATGATGAGCTATCTGAAATAGTTCAGTTAAAGATTTTCAGAACAACAGATTTGTTAATTTCTTCATTAAAATTATAAAACATATTTTCATTAAAATATTATGAATTAAATATATTTAAAACTCATAAAAATTAGTATATAGAATAAATTTGTCATTTTTTTGTTTCCTGTGGGATATGAATTATCATTTATTTTCTATTGCCCCTCAGACTGTGCACCTGATATAACAAGATAAGACAGTACAAAATATTGGACAACCCCAGGCCATGCCAAATATGGACACTTCCATTTACTGTCCATGGAAGTAGTCAGTCAAATGAAAATGATAATGATTATAATTTAAGAAACAAAGAAAAATTTGGTAACTACAGAGGCACTAATGGGTCTGGACGGATTTCACAGAAAGAAGACTAAGTGAGGGTTGATGATGGGAAAGATAAAAGACACAACAAAAAATGCAAATAGATCAAACAGGGAAATCAGGAACTGTTTCCATGACTGTTGACTGTCTGCCCTCATATTGATTCCCTGTGAGACTTGGCAGGGCAGCCTTTCAAAGAGATCATTCAAAATCATACAATTAACATCTTTTATTAATAAAACATTAAATTTATATAACTCTTTTTCAAATGCAATTTAAGAATGTCCATTTTTCAGCAAACTGCTATAGATCACATGTAGTTACAGTCCAGATCAGAAACCCATCTAATGTTTTCTCCATTCATTTGTTGAAAATATCAACAAAGCCAAAGGAGCCACCACATTATTTTTTAAAGGAGAAATGCATTTAATGATATTAATCCATCATGAACTAATAACAACAAATTAATAAACACTGAAAATTTTGAGAAGGAAGACTTATGGAATAGATAGGTATGTAGCACACATTTAGCCAAATAAAAATGTGACAAGAGGAGAAAAAGACAGAAAGGAAGTTAATCACAATTTATTTAAATCTTTCTGTGTGTCAAGAATTTTCAACTGCATTATATCTTTTAATACTACAAACAACCACGTGATATAGTATTATCTCTATTTTAAATGTGAGAAAATTAGAGGCTCAGATAACAGAAGTCACCATGGTCACTCTGTTATCAAGCTTCAGTATTTAAGTCAGAGTAAATCCCATTGCACTTTGCAGTAACAAATGGTAGTGTGTGAACATATTTGTTTTGGCACAGATTTTTAATTTTAAATAAGTGACCAACATTTTTAAAAATAAAGAGTTTAAGTATATTTTACAATCATATATATGTCAATACGGGACTGGGCTGACCTGCAAAAGCTAGGTAGTAGTGGTCCTAGTGAGGAGAACGTTCTTCCTGTTGGCCAATTCCCCATTGCTTGTGTAAACATATCCACCTATAGCTCCCTGAAACAATTCATGTCTCTACCTTCTGGTCCCTGAGCCATAGACTTTTGCTAAAAAGAAAAGAAGCTAGAAAACATGCCAGAAAAAAAAATAGAAAAGAAATGTGAGATAATTCACATGACATCACATACAAGTATAGACATGAAAAGATAGAAAATATAAAGAAGACTTTAAACATAAAATTAAGGGAAGCCTGAAGAAAATAAACTATTTTTAAAACATAAAAATTAAGAAGTCCTGAATCTATGGGATTGATACACAAAATTTAAAATAATGCATGTTTAAATTTAAATTTATTTTCTAATTACTCTTCTTTAATTGGATGTCCTCCAACAGTTAAACTTAATATATGCTTTTCTGTTTTTTTCTTTGTTCTGTTTTTGTGTGTTTGTTTTTTAGATCAGCATGTCAGAAAAGCATTCTCGAATAGTTAACACAAAACCGTTTGATGGGGGAAGTGCATATACCTATATGTAATGCTCTGAAGTCTGAAAATCTCCTTGTGCAAAATAGCACTTTCATATTTTAGCATCCTTTTTATTAAGCAATCCCATAATTATGCATGCACAGAACATACAGGGTGATCTTTGAAATCAACTAACACATTTCTGGAAATTTGGAAAGGCATTATTATATTTCTTTATAATACATAGAGGAACTCAGAGGATCAATGAAGGTAACCTGACTTCATAAAGGGAATTCTTAAAGAAATGAAATAAGAAAATTTTCTTACAATGCTCTCTATTGGTAAAATTATATTTACATCATCAATTCATATTAATTCTCTGTATATCATTCATAAATTACAAAATCTATTTAAAATTCTGAGTCTCTTGATTTTACTTTTTACACAGGTCATTTGCAGTTAAAATATGGCATGAGGTAATGTGGCATCTTTATAATTATCTATCTAACTTGATTATTGGAGGTTGAAAATACACATAGTTCAGATTTACAAATAAGTTTTTTATGTTTGTTGGTTTGGTTTAGTTTGGCTTGGTTTGGTGTGACAGAGGAGTGGTTAAGTGTAAACTCAGAAATCAAGTTGTATAGATTCAAATCCTGTTTCTGTCATACTAATTGTGTGACCCAAGGTATTTTTACTTTCTTAGCCTCTGTTTATGAATCTTATAAATAAAGATAATCATAATACCTGTCTCCTAACGTTTTGAGAAAGTTAAGTAAGAAAAATGTATGTGAAATACTTAGTGAAAAAAACCTGGTATCTGCGTAATGCAAACACTTAATAAATATTATATTAGCTATTATAGTTTTATTAATTAAACTACCCTCTTGATTGGAAATGTTCCACATTACCTCAGGGGCTATCTCTATTAGAAGAAAGGAGAACTACAGGGAACAGATTAATTTAATTAAACCTGAAAAAATGAGGTTTCTCAGAGGATGAATTCTTTCAATTCTAGGTCGCCTGAACACATCAGGGCCAACACCATAACAAACTGATTTATTGCAATTCCTCTGTATTAAGTCAGTGGGTTGACTTTCCACAATTTTTCAAGGATTGCAATATGTTCCACTACCACCAACAACTTAATTCAGGAATTATTTTGCTTTCAAATAATGCTAGCATAGTAATAGCACCCCCGGCCCCCTGTTTTTTCATACTTGCAACTTTCAGGAATACTAGGCTGAAAAGCCATTTTGGGAAGATTGGACATAACCTTTCCTAAGACTTTTTAAGTAAATAATTCTGATGCTAATTTTCAATTGCTATGTCTATGGAACAATCAACAAAACACTAAGGGCTATCAGTGTCCTATTTTACCAAGGAAAACAAAGCATTTTGGTATTAGAGAATCACTAAGAAATAAGTTGAAACAGAATTACTCCATTGGTTAAGCCTATCCTTTCATCCTCATCTTGTACCACTCCCTGCATGTTCTAGTTACATTGGTTTCTCAGGCCTTTAGTGTTAATTATTTTCTCTGTCTGTAATGCTCCTTCTCTATGTGTCATATGACTAATTATTTTCCATATCAGGGGGAGTTGACAAAATAAATATCAAATATTAACTGCTCTAATAGACATTTAGAGAGTACCCTAAAGAAGCTACATACTCCCAAACACTCTCTATCATGCAAATATAGGTTTTATTATTTTATAATTTATTGTTTATATTTATGATGTCATAAGAGTCAAGAAGACAAGAATGCTTGTGCTCTATTCACCACTATATCTGCAAAACATAAAAATTTACTAAGACAAATGATAGGTGTCCTGAAAGAAGTCGATCAGTGGTGAGACTAGAACCATCCATTAGTTTCTAGTTCTTCCACACATAAATGGTGGAAATGAGGGCGTGTTTAATTGTGCTGCATAGAATGGGATAAGTCCTTCATGAATACAAGAGCTAATTTTAAATATGTTTTTCTCATGCTAAATTCATTAAAAAAAGATATAACTTATAAGAGAGGGATGCAATCAGTTATGTGCAGAAGGGATTTAGAGAAGGAAGCAAGAGTATGGATTTTGATTGTCTGGTAAAACTGCATGATTGAAACAAAACCTTAGTTTTTGGTACTTATCTTTTAAAATCTAGCAAGAGATTGTGGATAAGCAGACATCAGTTATTCTAACAGGAACAAAAAAATTTGTGTTGGGCAGTGACTGGACAAATTTGGGTAAGTAGGGCATGCCAAATAACCTCAACCTTTAAAACCAACAAGAAGAGTCCAAAATTGATGTGATCACTATAATCTGCCTTTCTATATGACCTATGCCATTCCATGCAAATTTCTGACTTGAATTCTGTATTCTGCCATGTCTACAAATATATGACATTTTCAAAAATAAGGACTGTGCCTTTATTCATTATTATATCCCAACATCTCACATAGTTGCTGACATATAATCAACAAAAATGTTTGAAAAAATAATAAGCCATGAGAAATCTCCAAATACCTTTGATTAATAAAGTAATAGTTGTGTTTTAGAAACATGAAAGTCAATGATGGAATTCAAAGATGAGATATAGGAGGCTAATGACAGAGATTTGAGATTGATGCTGTGGGTCTGGATATCATTGGTGGAAAGCAGGGATAGAGTAAAAGTAAAATTATGAAAAATTCCTATAAGTGTAAGAAATAAATAATAATAAAATGAATATATTAATATACTAAATATATTAAAATGACAAAATAAAAAATAATGAAATAAAAAATTCTCATATCTTTTCAACTGATCAAAAACAGAATGAAGTAAAAATTAAACCTGTAAATGATGATCTTGATATTTTGGTTCTGGGAACTAAAAAAATTATATCTTTTAAAAGGGACTTTCAATATCTTATAAGTCTAGATGGGTGCATAGTTCACAGATATAATATGTGAATCATGGCTCTGTTAAAAAAATAGGTATATTTCAAGAAAGTTAAAATTATGGATAAATTATCTTATTATCCACTTGTTAAATCAAATTTTTTTTTTCTTTTTGGTATGTGGGTAGCTCCCTGACTGGGAATCAAACCCAGGCTGCAGTGCTGACAGTGCCAACGCCAAAGCCTTAAGCCACTACACCATCAGGGAACTCCTCTTATTATCCACTTGTTCTCTTGCTTTATACTGCATTGCCACCCATGTGGCCTGAAAATATTTTACTGGATTTCAACCAAAATAAAGTACTGACCTTTTATATTAAACCTCACTGAGAGTTTCAAAACACCAAACAGAGGTAATGTTGTATCAGCTAAAAGACCAAATATTGCATATCACATCTTCTTGGGTTTCTCCATGAACTTAGGGCTCTGCCATCTCCACTGCCCCGAGCCCTCTCCTCTTCCTCTTTTCCCTTTATTTTTACCCCTCATTCGCTATTCACAAGAAACTTAAACTTAAAATTTTTCTAATTCTATTACACAGAAGAGTTCATTTTCACAACTATCTCTTTCACAAAATCAACTTGACAATGAGATTGTAAAGAAAATTATAAAGATTTAGGAAGCTAAGAACTTAGTGAGATGATTGATGATGACACATACAAGGAAGTGGGGGACATCTCTAATGGACAGTGCTTGCTCTGGAGAGCACCGTTTACCTGGCAAAGATTTGACAAATAAGTGGCACAGTTTAACAGCTCACAATGCCCAATCCTACTTTCTACCTTTTTTTTTCACAGCTGCTACTTCTCCAAAATCCTTTTGTATTTCTAACTTCATCTTAAAATCTGATTCCCAGAAAAATCAACCTGTGGCAGTTGGTGTCAAGAGTATTCTGAGAAAGATGGTGCTGAGATGGAATGTTGTCAGAACAAGTTCAATCATCATCTAGCTTGTAATCAGGACCCTGTGCCTGGGTAAGTAATGTGTCAAGAACCACTGGAACATGGTGGCCATTCAATTCTTAAAATTATTACACATAATGAGAAGGAATGGTGTGTGAGTAAAAGATGAATGCAGTGTAATGATCCAAGCTTTTGAAATGCATCAATGTAGAGAGGAGTATAAATATAAAGATAACAGAATTGGATGGTTATTGCCTTGGGGGTAGCTAGTAATGAAAAGCTGAGGGCTATTAATGAACAATTTAAAACTAGCTGAAAAGACTCTCTTTTGTAGCTCACAAAGAAACCCTCTTACCTTGCTCTGAGCAAACAGATAATGCTAAGCTTAAGCTCAGGATTTGAAAAGCAGAGCGCTGAAGTTCAAAGATCATTTCATGCTCAGCCACAACAGATCTGTTATACCAAAGACAGGGCCTTAATTGGGAAACCCTGAAAACTCTGACCCAGGATGGATACATCTGAGGCAAGCCCTAGGAGCTTTTGACTCTCCAGACTTCTAACATTCTTAGGCTTCAGAAATGGCTTATTTTATTTCATTAAAATCTAGCACTCTTCCAATATCAGAAAATTATACAAAGAGATTTACCCAAGACAGCAACTGCTGATTCAGAAGTTCCAAAGAACAACCTCCTATCTTGGTCCCCAGAGATATAACCAGAATTAAGTCACAGCCTTAATCCATTCAGGTGTTGGTATGCCTGAATTGCCATGACAGATCAGATGGTAGAGGATAGAAAGTCTCAGGGAAGTAGGTGTTGTGTGAAGCTGTTTCAGATACAGAAACTACTATCTGAAGAGTGGCCTGGGTTTCCATAATGAAAGATGCTGCAGCCTTAGCAAGGATATACCGTGATGTTTTCTCCAGGCCTTTCCCAGAGATCTATCACCATTTACTTGTGCAATACCTATCGGCCATTTACTAAACACTGGGGAAAGGGATTACACAGGCATTTTAAGGACAGTTGCACAGAATTTAAGTCGACACTAACACTTGAAGAATTAAGGTAGCCTTGTTCTTCCCCTGGTTAGTGAGTTCATGGAGATTCAGGTTGTCTATACCTAACTAAAATCCAACTTAAATGGCCCACTGAGCTCAAATACCCACCTGGTAGAAATTTCCCTGGTGTCTGAGTATGTATTTGACATTAACATATTTAAAGCATTGGAATAACAGTTGAATTGTGTTTTTCTCCTGTGGGGATAAGAGCAATCACTTTGGGAAGGCCCCCAATTTTTTAAACTACCACTGCTCCTCCAGCTAAGATACTAAAACAAGCAAATAACTATTACCAGAGGGAGTAGCAGATCAGCACCACACTGAATGATTTAAGGGATGATAATCTCCATCACAGCTTCCTCTAGTTCACCGTCTGGCCCCTACAGACACCAGATGGATCTTGAGTACCCCAAAATGACTATAGACCAGGGTCGACTTGACCAAGCAGCACCTCCTATGGCAGCTGTTGTATCAGATATGGTATCTCTGATAAAGCACTTTAATAGATCTCAGGTGTATGGTGTGCATCCAATAATTTGGAATTATCTAATTTAGTAAATATTCTTTGCTACTCAGTGAAGGTATGAGAAGCAGTTCTCATCCCATAGACTAAACAAGAGTTTCCAATGACAGTTTTCCTGAGAACTGTGTTAACTATACCACATTTTTTCATAATACAGTAAAAAAAAAAAGATCTAGATTATTTGGGCATTCTGCAGAATATCACATTGATTCATTATATTGATGCCATGTTAAATAGGAAGGATAGCTAGAATTAGATCCTAACTTGAAGGCCTTGGGAGAACATTCTACAGGCTAGATAATAAACCCTAATTGATTCAAGGACATTCACTATATAAACATTTTAAGTCTCCAATGGTTAGGAACATGCCATGATATTCCTTCCAAAGTGAATAATACAATTACTACATCTTGCATCCCCTCCTACAGACAAGGAAATTGAACAACTACTAGACCTGCTCAAGTTCTGGAAAAAATACATTTCACTCGATGAACACTGCTCTGTCCATATATTGCAAGTCAAGTAAGATTGCCTGCCACCTTTTTTGTTCATATACCTATTTTATTTTTTCTTCCATCTTTATTGAGGTAATTGACAAATAAGAATTGTATATATTTAAGGTATACAACATGATGAAGCCTGCCAGCTTTGAGTGGAACACAGTTCTGCAACTGTTCCAGGCTGTATTGTGACCCAATTGACTCGATAGATTCTATAGAATTGAAGTTTGGATATTGGGAAAAGATGCAGTATGGAGTTTATAGCAAGCTCCAGTGGATCATGGGGTTCTGAAGTAAGAGTATACCATTTTCAATAAAGAATTGGAAGCCATTTAAAATACAGCTCCTGAAGTGCTATTGAGCACTGGTAGAGAGAAGCCTAGGCCATCTGTAACTGTCTATTATGAGCTTTGTAGTATCAGATTTGTCAAATCATAAAGTTCAATGGACTCAGGGGGATTCATTTTTAAGATAGAAAGAATGTATCAGGGAGTGACCAGAAGTAGTGTCCAAAGGCATAAGCAAACTGCATCAGAAAATAGTGCAGATTCTTAAAATCCCCAGTGCAATTGTACCATCTCCCCTCCTCCAGCTCATTCCAATGACCATGTAGGGGAATCAGTACAAACAGCTCCAAAAGGTATAAAATTCCCAAGCTTGTTTTACATATGAGCTAGCTTATTATTGGAAGGCAGTTGAGAAGGAACAGTGGTTTGGTTTCAAGGTTAGGCTTGAAAGACAGTCATGAGTCATGATACATAAGCACTTGTGTATTTACTTTATGTAGAAGAAGACTCAACCTAGTCTAGTCCAACTACTGCTACTACTACCTCTGAATCTCCAAAATGCCTGCACCAAAGACCAGTGCTTATGTCCCATGTGACATCAAGCAGACCAAATGACCACTTTGTTCCAAGTTGACTTTATTGGGTCCTTCTATCTTGTAAGGCTATGTGGCTTGTTTTCATAGGAACCTACGCTGAGTGTGGAGTTGTTTTTTATTGCTCCTGGACCTCATCCAGCACCACTATCCAGATGCTTACAGAATGCCTGGTCCATAGGCACATAATCCCCAAACAGTGTCTGACCACAGAATTCACTGGTTGTAATACAGAATGCACCACCAAGGTGCTGCTGATGTAATAGCGTTAGAATTGCCTGCTGATGGAAAATCTAAAACAAGCTTGTCAATCCTGTGGCCTGAGTGCCACATGTGGCCCAGCACAAATTAATAAACTTTTTAAAAGCATTATGAGATTTTTTTGCAGTTATGTTTTTAGCTCATCAGTTATTGTTAATGTTAGTGTATTTTATGTGTGACCAAAGACAATTCTTTCTCTTCCAATGTGGCCCAGAGAAGCCTAAAGATTGGACACCCTTGATTTAAAGTATCAGCTTAGAGGCATTATCTTGCAAGAGTAAAAGTACCATCCTTCAGTATGCATTATAGTCATTGAATCAGAGACTTCTCTATAGGTGGCATCTAGTATGCCATTAAATGTTCTATCATAAACAGGACAACCTCTCAAATGTCAATAGTGCCA
The DNA here is from genome assembly GCA_004026885.1 of Lyroderma lyra. Taxonomy (NCBI): domain Eukaryota; kingdom Metazoa; phylum Chordata; class Mammalia; order Chiroptera; family Megadermatidae; genus Lyroderma; species Lyroderma lyra. The sequence goes on along the minus strand of PVJL010001586.1, from coordinate 118,649 downwards.
AGATTAAGAAAACCTGTACTAAAGATACAAAGGTAATACAAAGTTTCAGGCCAAAAGAAATTTGTTGCATAAGCTAACAAGTATTGGTAAAATGAGGTCAAGATAAAAATTTAGGGTTATGTTATCCTATTTCCTGTTCCTTTCTCGGTGTCAACTGCTTTGACACTATTCATTTCAACTTGAACTTAAAATGTAGTAATTTGGGAGCAATCTTCAATATTCCAGGTGATAACATCAGAGTTTCTGCTACCATTTTAGAATGAATAAAATCTGTCATGGTAACTCAACAGTGCAAGTTGAAAAGAAAAAGAAAAGTTTTTTAAATTTGAAATTGTAAAATGTGACAAGTATGCTTTGCTGAATAAACTTGAACACTATTTTCTGACATTCATTTTTCATAACTCCAAACAATGAAACTCTCCTTTTCTTTTAAGGTAGTTAAATATAGAATTGTGAATATAAGGATATAAAGATTAAATGAGTTTTTTTCCTCATAAGACATATGTTCCCTTTTAAATGTTTTATGTATTGTCAGTAACATTTTTCAGTTTATTTGCTAAGTAAAATCACCTAAATGAGAAAATACAGGAAGAAATAATCGGGAATATCTTTTACAAATGTCAAAATCCTACTATTTAATGTATATTATTGGCTTTTGTAATATATTTCTATTTTCTTAATTAGTACTAAGTAGTTAGCATATATAGTAGGAAACAGATCTGGTAAAAATATTTACTAGTGATTTTGCTGATATTCAGAATACAGATAGTCCCCAACTTACGATAATTCAACTTAGCAATTTTTGAACTCTACTGTGTTGTAAAAGTGGTACACCTTCAGTAGCAACTGAAGTACTTTGAAATTTGAATATAAATCTTTTCCCAGGCTAATGATATGTAATACTATACTCTCTCATGATGCTGAGGAGTGAGCTCCAGCTCCCAGGCAGCCATGCAATCACAATGGTAATCAACTGTATATTCATTATGTTAATGATTTGGCCCAACTATGGTCTAATGTAAGTATTCTGAGCATGTCTAGGGGAGACCAGGCTAAGTAAGACATGATGTTTGGTGGGTTAGGTATATTAAATGCAATTTTCACTTAAGATATTTTCAATTTACATTATATTTACTGGATGTAACCCCCTTGTAAGTCGTGGAACATCTGTATATAGTAAGCTTCCAGCAATAGTGTCTTGTTCTATATCAATACATTATCCATAGTACACCAAGATGTGCTGTGTATGTAATGTAGAATGCACTCTCTCCTAATCTTAGCTGTTGTATATGAAATAAAGTTTATCACCACAGAGTTTGTTTCTAAATGTAAAACCAGTATGGTTATTTTGCCTGAATTTGCTAGTAACTTTGAGTAGTAAATTCATTCCTTCCGCCAAGACTTATCATTTTTGACTGAATTGAAAGAAGTAAAGATTATTCAAAGAAGTCTAAAATCAAGCTTAGAGTAAAAGAGAAACATATTTGTATTATAAAAGATTTACTGCAGAATAAATAATGAAGCACATAAAAGGGAAGGGTTACAGGAGGACAACAGCACATTAATAATGATACTCAATGGGATAAGTTATAAAAAAGCCTTTTTTCCTAATGTCTAATTTAATGAGGAAAGTGCTAAAAATAAATACAAGTAATTAGATGTCTTCTTGGCCTTGTTATTAGTTTGTTATTAAATATATGAGGCTAACCTAAAAAAAAGTTTTGAAGATGATTGGCATTCCCTCATTGCAGATGGAAAAATAATTGTTTAATAACAGTGTATAAATTCCAGTGAAAACTATTTCTTAAATGCCATGGAGGACCTGAGAAGTATTAACTAAATTCATTAGTGATGCATATTTTCATAAGAAAAATAATGTACTTGAAAATGAGCATTTTATAATTTTTTTCTTTATCCTGTCAATTTTTATAATTGTGGAATCAAACTACTTTTGAATAAAGATAAAAAAGTTAACATTTTTTAAATAATAACTTACACAGAGCAACATGAACATCAGCAAATAAAAATAAAATAGTTTAAAGACTATAGATTTGGTCCAAGTTAAAATTTTAGTAGGGGCTGAATAGAAGAATTACTTTTTAAGTTCAAAATGAATCTTTCTCATTGAGTAGTAGATAGAGTATTGAATCTGAAGTCAAGAGACTGAATTCAATTTTCAGATATGGGATTTATTGTAATGTGAGTTTTTGCTATGTACAGAGTAACCTTAGCATATCTTTGTCCTACAACAACATTTTTTTTAAAAATAGCTCACAGGTCTTTGAGTTCCTAAGATTTAACCAATTTTAGCTGGATTATAAAGATTCATCTGGGCTGGGCTCCAAACTGCAGGTAGATTCATAGCTTCTCCCATGTCTCCCTCTGAGAAAAGCAGCTCCCTGGGCGCTCTATTCATGACCTGGAAATAAGCCCAAGAGCTAACCTGGATGCTTTAGAATGCCTCAGCTGGACACTAGCATACTCTGACTTACACATGCATCCCATTGGCTAAAGCGAGTCACTCGGCAAGCCCATTGTCAACAGGGTGGACAAATCTATTCTGACCTCAAAGAGACACTGTACTAAAAAATAGCAGGCTAAAGTTTGCCCAGGTGTGAGCCTGCTACAATGAAAAGTAAGGAATTTGTAGCAGTAATTCAATTTGCCATGTAATATGTGATCTTAGTTTTCTCTATAATATACTGTCTACCCTACCTTCTTCATATTATGGATGATCCATTTCATAAACAAACACTCATTGAACAAATTGCAGTGTTGCATGCCAAGAACTCTGCTAAGTGCTTAACACACAGAAAAAATGAATGAAACACCGCCAAATATGATAGCTGAATGAGACACAGTTTATTAGATAGGGCAGGCTATGCTAGCTCAGGTGATAAATAGACTCTCCAATGTTAGTAGAGTCATGCATGGCTAGATACTTTCCAAAAGCCCTCATATATTTTAGGTTGAAGTTTTTTCTTGTTGACTGTCAGGCAGAAATTAAATAAACCAGGCTCCCTGCATGTTATGTGGCCTTCCTGGTTGTCACAAAAGTGAAAGACAATGGGAAAGTGTTTCAATGTCCAGGCCTGGGTATTAAGAAGCTGATCACATGGCCATTATCTAGTCACAAGATCTCAAACTAACTACAGAAGTTTGAAAATCACTTTCAATAAGAAGAGTTAGGATTATTGAGCATCTAGAAATTCTATGACATAATTCTTTCTGTTAACCAAGTCACTATTCTTTCTACACTTAGAACACACCTTTTCTTCCTCCCTAAAAGGGATAACACAGAGTGAATCCAGTCACTGCATCCCGCTCAAAGCCATAATCTTTAAATCATGTTAATACAAAGTCCTGTCTTTGGGTCCTAATGAGTGATATGATCTCCTAGAAGTCTCAGTGATCATGCCACAAAGTTATCTGATTGCAGACCCACACACTTCCACACAACGTATAGAACGGGGAGTGAGTAACCAGAATAAATAACCATTTGGAAAAGCAAATAAGAGTTGACATTATAGTTATCTGTCTCTAGCAATTGGGAATTAAAAAACAAAACAAAACGAAACACCATTGAGCTGATATTGTACTATCTCTCTACCCTAGAAGTGCCAGGAGTTCTGTTTCTTAATTTTTCATTATCTCTGAATGTGCTGTATGGGAGGAACTGTCTCATCAATGATTTTTCTTGACCCCTAGTTGCACACTCTAGGAAGTTCTTCCTATTATTATTTATTTTGTCTATATATAAAATAGTTTGTGGGGAACATTACTCATGCAAACGTGTAGAGATTTCAAAATGTGTGTATTGCTCATGAAGGCTGCAGTTTTAAGAGTTGTTTTTAAGTCTGAAAAAGTCAACCATTTTATGGTCCTAATTTTCCTCAAAACTTAGTAAGCTTCAGATGTATTTACCTCTGATCTGTTCCACACTTAACATTCTTCAAGAGACATAACACTCATATCCACTTATATTCTTCTACTCTCTCATTCCCATGCCTGTCTTACTCAATTTAATTGTGGCTAATCTGAAGCTTTCAGATTTGAATAGAAAGGCTATAACTTGATATGATATTGTCTCTAAGTCATTTGATTCAACTGAAAAATTTTACTGGAGTTTTGCTAATACATATATTTCTCATTGTTTAGGGTTAAGAGTAGTTGCTTTTTCCAACAATACAAAGCCCCAGACTGTTTTGTTTTGTTTCTGTATCTGTTTTTATCCTCATAGTCTTTTCAATTTTTTTCTTATAATTTCTTATCTATTTAAATCAATCATAAACAACTAACTCTACTAAATAATGATTTTTAACTTCTTTCTCTAGACCCACAGCTTAATAAGCCCATAGTCTGCTATTTATCACAAGTAATCAAGAATTTTGCTGCTGTATGACACATTTACCAGCTTTTTAGCTTCCTCTTTCTGTTTTCTCCTCATGAACTCTCTGACTTTTAAGCCTACAGATTTCCTTTCTTTTGTAATTTTATAGCAACCCTTGAAATTACCAATACCCTTATTACTTAGTATAACCTAGACTGTGATACATTAAATGTAAATTGTACAACTTAATGGCTTAAGTCAACAAGATTATTTTTTATTCATTCAAATATCAATGTGTGCCAGAGATTCTCTTGGATGCTTTCTTGCAAAATTGACTCAAAATACTAAATTATTTTTACATCACTAACTTTAATATAACTGCCCTGATCATCTTTGAAGTAGAAGAGATTATGGCAGATCATACAGCAAGTCTTGTGCCTAGGCATAGATCACCCTTCTACCCATATAGTTTTAGACAGAACCCAGTTATATGGCCCTACTTAACAAGTATTAATACCTGCAAGTGAAAATGGTAATTATAGTCTTACTATAGATGCAGAAAAGTTAAATAAGTTTGTTGAGCGTCTTGCTAATTTTTCATATAGATGCACACATACTATCATATTCCCCTACACCTATGAAAATATAATACTACATCATTTGAGGCTAGCATGAGGATTAAAACAATGAACAATTTATACTTAAAAAATGCACATTCAAATTATTTTATTAGACTATTTGCATTTATGGTGATAATCAATAATGTATATTCATTTGAGAAATATTAGCACATACCCAATAAATCCAGTTTTCATAGAAAATTAGATAAAATACTTACATACCTGTGCAATCTTTAAAGTATCCTAGAAATAGTCATATTTAATATAAAATATATGACTCATAGGTCAATCTAAAAGGCATTAGTAGTCTCTAGATCAGAACTGTAAGAAAAATGGATCAAATCCTCCTTTAATCTAAATTTAGTAAATATAGTGTCTTACGGCTATTGTTTTTTAAAATAATATAAATTATTAAAATCAAGAAAAAAATGTCCCACCAGTATGATATAACAATATTATTTTGTTTGAGTATTTACTATGCACTATTTAATATAAAGAGTAATGTGCAAGGTCAAATGACAATTTAGCCAATTATTGTATAATATTTTACATGTAAATGAAACTCTGTAATTATAATGACAGGACAAGCAAAATAAACTAGTTTCACAGTGATGATGGGAATGAATAGGAATCAGAAAATTTTTCAGGCACTATATTGAAGAGTGTGGATTCATGAACTCATTCATTTTTTTAAAAACATTGAATGTGCTTTTATGAATGCTAAGCACAGTTCCAGACACAAATTTATATTAGAAAATTTTCCTATGAAATATCAGAGAAGAAAAAATAAGAAGAGAGGATCAGGATGAATTTTTTTGGCTCATATGTATTTTTTAATTTTTGTATTTATTCTGAACAAATGGTATCCTCATAGAATATAAAGTAAAATCACAGGACCAAGATTAAAAACACTCTTCTATATCTTTACCCCATCATTTACTAGTCCTACAACCTTGGACAAGTAACAAAATTTTTCATAATTACTAACCAGTGACTAGTTTTAGATACTGGAGGAAGCAATTACTCTTTCTACGTAACAGAGTAGTTCTGAAAATCAAATGAGGCAATGTATGTAAATGTAGTTTGAAACTGAATTGTTATACAACTTCAAGGTATTATTATTGTTTCTAAAATTATCTTAATAAATTATGTTTGAGATGAAGTTTTATCTCTTCCTATTATCATTTTTTTAATATTAATACTTGCACTTTGGGGCCTAAGATAGACATTATTACTAACCTTTTCTCCTCTCATTCTTTCTATTTCTTTTTGTGCATACTCCAATAAAGTTATCTTTTCCTAACATGTAAAATGCATTTATAATCCTTACTAAAGGAAGACAGGCAATATAATAAAAATGTATAAAAATATATCTGTAATGATCAGGATGAAAGATATGAGTAATTTGTAGTACAACCTGTCATCAAAGTACTGAACACCAGGGAATGTATAAGACATGTGGAAGAATCAATATTAAAACCTTAGTACAGTTTAAGTGGGCAATAGTGACATTCACCTTTGCATTTTACGTTTTGCTAATGGATTAGAATGGCAACTGTCATTCTGAGCTCCTTTGGAACAAAATCCACTTTATTCTTTAAAGTTGTACATAAAAGAATGTCATATTATTAACGTACTTCTCAAGTTAGATTGAGATTCATGGAATGTGATTGACCAAGTGTTTTCCCCCTGTGCTTCCTATATTCTTGTTCATTTGTTTTGATAAGAGAAATCTAAATTCAACTCAATTTTAATTGTAAAATAACTAGTGATAATAATCATGAGGTCTGAGTTTTGTCATAGTTGACCTGGAAATAATAGATAATGTTTAACTCAAGTAAGAGATAACTTATGATAGCATGATTTATTTAAAAATTATCCAGAGTTGAACTTTTGCATGTTAATGTAAACACAGTGTGAGTGGTATAATAAAGTGATGAAAAATAGGTAGAGAACCTGACAAGAAGAAAAATATTTTCTTATTTTTAGTTTGTGTAGGTTTAGTGGAAAATAAATCATTAAACATGTATCTAACAATGATCATTTCAGTTATATCTAATATGGGGTTATGGGTGATTATTTCTATTTTTAGTCATCTTTTAAATATATTTTACTGTTATTACAAATGTTATATGGAACAAAAACATGTAAGGTAAGTATATATAATCATAATTTGTTATGTATCTATTTATTTTCTTCTGTATGGCACAGAAAATCAATTACCAATATTCTAGTAATAAAATAAAAATAATTGTATTGTCTTTAATAAATATGTCTAAGTTTCTATCATCTCTTTCAAAACCATAATACTGTTTTGTAATTACCATTAATAGTCATCCATCTCTGCAATCCCTGTAAAAAGCCATGAAAATCAGTATGGCTCTGTAAAACCACCGTGAGTAGGAGATTGGCATTCAAAGAGCTTTTCCTGCTCATACTGGCCACTATTGTCATACTTGAAAGACAGTTTTAGTATGAAAAGAGGTGAAAGGCCCCAAAGAAAAGTTATATGATTGTACTTTTGTTAACAGTTAAATGACAGGTACAGAGGTAACAGCCAAATTTAAATCAATCATACTAAATCTAACACACATTCAGTGGGTGTAAGAAAAGAAACTACTTAAAATCTGGGATAAAATGAAGTAAAAATATCACATGCTTTGAATAAAACACACACAAGATATACAGTGTAAATTATCTACATAGTGATGTTGATTTTCCTTTCTTACCTCCTTCTGCCTTACTGCTTCTAGATTTCACCAATATCAAACCCACACCTACCCTCTTTTCCTGGACTGCATAGGAAAATATAATGCCTTACATTACTGAGCATGCTGTGTCTTTCAGGAGTCAAAGTCTTTTGTACAAGCCTGGTAATTGCCACATACCCCCCTCACTTACTTTTTACTGGTGTTTTCATGAAACCTAAAAGTAATCCAGTGAATTAACAAGCAAAGACCCCAGGCATCATTTCCATTTGTCGTGCACCTTGCATTGCCAGGATAATTTTCAGGAATGACTTAAGCTAGTCAGCTGTAAAGGCCATAGAACACCAGGTGAAAGCCTACTCTGCAACTTGAGGTCTGAATTGAGCTGGAGCCAATTATTTCAGCATCCCAATGCCTGAGGTGGAAACCAAAGACATGAATGAAAATCCTATAGGATTACTAATAAGATTAGAGAAAATGTTCATAATGTCTTTCACTTAGTGCTGGGCACACTGAGCAATTCAGTGAAAAATGGCTACTATTATTAAAAAGAAACACTATGTATTAGAAATCCAAGTTTGATTATGATATTTAACAACTTAAAATAATTTAAGGCTTAGGAAAAGTAAAGACGTCGTTTCATGTCTGAGTGCTTCTAGAGCACTAGACACTCTGCAGAGTGAAATTAGAGGCTGTCCTTGATTTTCTGCTTACTGAAGTATTTGCTTTTTGCTATTGATTTCACAAGCATGGCACAAGCCCTTGGAAAAAGAGTGTAGGTAACAATGGTTTAAAAATAAAATATAAGATAAGATTGCTTTTGAAATTTTGTTTGGGTTCTAGCCCACGAAACGTGATCATATGAAATTTTCAAATATTTTAAACTTCTCAGAGACAGGGTAATTAGCAGTATGTGTCATGCCTGTCCATCCCTAAATTGATAAAAGTGAAGTCCCACCTTGTTATCAAACTAATTCATATGGTTCATATTGTGTCAGGCATTGTTCTAAAGACTTCACATAAATTACTTTATTTCATTTCGATGATTCTTGAATTTTGTATTGGGTTCTGAGTATTGTAGAAAATAATTATGTAAGAATATAGTTGTTTAAATCCTCTTCTTCCTGTATTGGTCATCCTTATCAATGTTTTCTCCAATATCACAACCTGAAATTCCTAAAGTTATTTTGGCACCAATTCCCTCTTAACTCTTTCACTTAATTAAGTCATCAAATCATGTGTGTGTGTGTGTGTGTGTGTGTGTGTGTGTGTGTGTGTGTGTATAAAACTCTAGATATCTGAATATAATTAATTCCATTCTTCAGCTTTTGTCTTTTAGAATACAGCATACCATAAGAGCTATTGAACTGACTCCTCATCACAGATCTCTCTGCTTTTAACCCCTTCTACACATGGTTGTTACAATTATCTCCTTACAGAAATATGTTCATGTCACTCTTCTGTTTCAAGCCTCTGCTCACTCCTTAACAAGGCTTCTGTGGCTAACAAGGCTTCACAACAGGCATCATCCCATACCTTGAACCTCAATGCTAGCTACCCCTCACACTATCACCCTACTCCCAGTTTTTAGTATATCCATCACATATAAACAGATACTATATGTTCATGCCTACAACATCAAACCTCTAACTACCCTGAAAAAATACAAGATCAGGTCAGCGATGAGCAGTATGTGGGAAATAACTGGAGAAAGCAAGAAAGATTACAAGAATAATTTTGAAGAAGAAATAAAATATCTAAAAAGGAGATTCAAATCAATCATGTCAGAACTAACTTGATCTAGAAGCTAGAATAATGGGATCTAGAATAACAACAACTCAAAGGTGTTTTAAGACATCTGGAATGTAACCACAGCAAAGAATGGTTTATTTGGTGTCAAAATTCATTCTGAATTTGGAGATTGCATACAAAAATTGACTGCAAAACTGGTGATGAGGAGAAGCTTCACTGACCTGAAGATGAAGTAGTCTGAAGCTGTTTGTTCCAAGGTTGCAGAATGACTCACGTTACACTCAGATGTTCTAAGAACTATGAAATGTGTATATTATCCTATAGCTTTCCATCTTTCTTGCTGCATTTCAATGGCTGGGTAGCAGGAAAAGAAAGTAAAGCTTATTTTTATTTGCTAATATCAATACAACCAATTATTAAACTTCCTTTTGAATTCTTAATAAATTAATTGGGGTGACATTGGTTAGTAAAATTATGTATGTTTCAAGTGTATGATTTTATAATACATCACCTATATATTGCACTGTGTGTTCACCACCCAAAGACAGTTCTCCTTCCATCACCATATATTTAAGCCCATTTACCCTTTTCTACACCCCCCTTGCCCCTTAACCTCTGGTCACCACTAAACTGTTGTCTGCGTCTATGAGTTTTTGTTTGTCTTGTTCATTTGTTGCTTTCACTTTTATATCCCATATATCAGTAAAATCATATGGTTCTCACTTTTTTCTGTCCAATTTATTTCATTTAGCATGATAATCTCAAGATCCATCCATGTTGTCACAAATGGCAGTATTTATCTTTTCTTATGACCAAGTAATATTTCATGGTTTAGGTGTACTACATCTTTATTCAATCATCTATCCAAGGAGACTTTGATTGTTTTCATGTCTTGGCCACTGTGAATAATGCTGTAATGAACATTGGGGTACATATATCTTTATGGATAAATGTTTTCAGATGTTTTTAGATACCCAGAAGAGGGATTTATGGGTAATATGACAATTCTATTCTTAATTTTTTGAGGAATATCTATATTGTTTTTCATAGTGGCTATATCAATTTACACTCCAACCAGCAGTGTGCCAGGGTTCCTTTTTCTCCACATCCTCTCCAACACTAGTTATTACTTGCCTTGTTGATAATAGCCATTCTGACAGGCGTGAGGTGGTATCTCAAGGTTTTGATTTGCATATCCCTGATAGCTAGTGAAGTTGAGCATTTTTTTCATATATTTCTTGGTTGCTTGTACTCTTATGTCTTCTTGGGAGAAGAGTCTGTTCAGATTCTCTGCTCATTTTTAATTGGCTTGTTTTTTTTGTTGTTGTTGATTTGTATGCATTCTTTATGTATTTCAAATATTAGCTCCTTATCAGAGGTTTTGTTTGCAAATATCTTCTCCCATTGGTGGTTGCCTCTTTGTTTTGTTGATAGTTTTCTTGTTGTGCAGAAGCTTCTTAGTTTGATATAGTCCCATTCATTTATTTTTGCTCTCACCTCCCTTTTGAGGTCAAATTTATAAAGTTCTCTCTGAACCTTTCCAGACGAGGCCCGAGTTTTGAAATTTTTTCAGCTGAGGTGATCCCTTATGGCAGTATTCCATGAACTGCCTTTTGTTCTCAGGCTCATAATGATAGACCCATGTTTCGTCACCTGTAATGATCTTCTTTAAGACGTCCTCATCTTCTTCTTCAAAAATTTCAAAATAACTGAAGGAACTTTTTCTGCTATTAAGAATTCACTAACAGTATTCTGTTTGAATCTAACATCTGAACACTTCCATTTTGCTGTGCACTGGGTGAACAATGTAAGCATCTGTGTGTGCAAGGTCAAGAATGATGGAGGGGAGACACCATGTGACTACACAGAATTGGCTATATTTAAATATTTCTAATGTACCAAAAAATATTACAGTGGAGGCAAAATTTATTAGCCCATCCTCATATATGTTTTAGTGGTCCCCGATTGGGAGCATGTACACGTATATTGGTAAGTGTTATGTCTTCTTATTGTATTATCCCCTTTATTAATATAAAATGTCCAACTTTGTCTCTTGTTACTTTTTATCTTGAAGTCTATTTCATCAGATGTAAGTATGCTATAACCTCTTCTCTCTGAATGCCATTTTCTTAGTGTATCATTTTCTACTCTTCCATTTTGAGTCAGTATTTGTCTACAGCTGACATGACAGCACCATTTACTGAAGAGGAATTTTTTACTTTATCATATGTTTTTGGATCCCTTGTTGAAAATGATCTGCCAACATATATGCGGGTTTATTTCCGGTTTCTCAATTCTATTACATTGGTCTGTGTGTCTGTTGTTCAGTCACTACCATGCTGTTTCAATCACTGGCACTCTGCAGTATAAATTCAAGTCAGGGAATGTAATGCCTTCAGCCTTGTTCACTTTTCTCAGGATTGTTTTGGCTATTCAGTCTTTTGTGATTCCATACAAATCTGATGACTTTTTGTTCTATGTTTTTAAAGTCCATTGAGGTTTTGATGGGAATTTCATTAAATCTGCATATTGTTTTAGGTAATATGGGCATTGTAACTATGTTGATTTTTCCAATTCATGAACACTAAGTATCTTTCTATTTCTTTGTGTCTTCTTCAATTTCTTTTAATAATGTTTCATAGTTTTCAGTGTATGGGTCCTTCACATCCTTTGTTAAGTATTGTATTTTTTTGTTGTTGTTGTAATAGCAAAAATAATTATTTTTATTTATTTTTTGAAATTTCATTGGCAGTGTATAGGAAGACAAGGGATTTTTGTACATTGATTTTGTATGCTGCAACTTTACAACACTTTGTTTAATTATAGGTGTTCAAATTGTTGTAACTTTAAGTGGAGAGATCAAGGGGGACCCCCTCAGACCCCCATATTTCTGACATCACTTTATTTAAACTTTTTACATTGGAAAACGTTTCTTCTTGGGTGACTCAAATACATCAATCTTTTTATTTTATCTAAGACGTAATCTGGGTGTGTAAGATTGGAATCATATTTATGATATGATCTTTTGACACTGGGAAAGAACCTTGTTTTGCTAATTTATAATGTGCCATGGCTGGTATGCTAAGATGTGTTATACTTTAGCCAAAGTTTTACATGATTTCAGGCAATACCTACAGATTTCTGGAGCAAGTGATTTTCTACTCTTTCTTGTTTCCTGGTGTTTAGGGACCCTCCAGATTTAATTGATTTTTCAAATTTTTGCTGCTTCTCCCATCTGCCCATGGTCTAATGGTAGCATTTAATGTGTTTTTACTTTGTCCTTCACCAATTGACCTTTGACCCTCTGTGTATCAGTGACACATAGGAGCAGAGAAGTATTTGAAAGTATGAGCTAGACCTTCTCTTTACCTAACAACATTCTTCCAAATATGAAAGCCTTCAATGTTACCTCAGTAACCCTCTATGCAGGAGTTCTTTCCCTGCATCTCAAATGATTGGCTAGGAAAATTTCACACAAAGTTGATTTGACCTCACACTCAAACGGCACCTCGCCCTGCAACTATTGCATGCTTTGAAGTTCCAGAGCTGAAAAACCAGGGCACATGGCTGCCCTCATCTGTTCTTCTTCAGTTTTTTCGCTCCTCTACTTCTTTCTTCTCAATTATTATTAATAAAGAGGTGATGGGATTTTCACTCATTTATACTACTTGTCTTCCTGGGTTTCTACTACATCAAACTGTATCATCTAAGCTCTCAAACTCAGCCACCAATATGTTCAATAGGAAAATGGAAAGATAACCCTTTCCCTCACAACAATGTTTGGTTTTAAATCTATAAAATTCAATATTTTATTTTCAATATAATACAGGGTCTGGCAGAAATAACACCCTGAATATCACACTAGTGTACTTGAGTGTGATATTGTTATGTTACAGAATTACATGCTTATGATTTTGTAATAAAAGATTTGGTATAGATTACCAGCTCATAAAAAAGTACTCTGTTTATAAATATGTATTTAATACTTATAAATTTATAAATACTATGTCTTTCTTTTTCTTTGTATTCCTTCCGAACCTTATGGGAGGTACTTCAGAGGTTTGGAGGTCCTCTGAATTATTGACACATACTTCCTAACTGCATGTGAAATTAACCAGAGATCAAAATAGGCTAAATAAAAGCTATATTACACAACGTATAAGACTGGGAGCTAGGATTATTTTAATTAAGTGTATTCTGCTTAGTTACATTATTTCTGTTTTTCATTTGAAATTGAAGTTATTAAATATCTTCAGGTTATATACTAAAGGCTGATTCCTCCGCAGAGTAATCACTAGAAAGTACGTATCTGAATTAATGACAATAACAACAAATCTTACTATTTGGTATTTGGAAATATGGTGTTTTATGATTAAATATACACTATTCTGAAAAAAATATGCTGAGGGAAAATTATATAAATTTGCAATACAAATAAGAAAATGCCATATTAAAACTAGAACCTTAATTGATACAATATTGATAGGGAAAATAAAAATAAAGAGCCCACGTCTAGTTATGGTATTAGAGAGTGTAAATATAGCAGACCCTAGAATGACTAGAAAGCCAAGATATAGAGCGGCCCATTATGTACCAGATCATAAATCACATTGCCTAATTGAAATCTTATGTTTTTTATCCTTTTTCATCTCTTTATTGAAAAGTTTTTATCCAAAACTGACCATATGGAGTTGTGTTGAAATTTTTTTATCTGTAGATTCAAGGTGTACCAATTTCCCACGTGTGAATATTAAAGAAATGCGTGTCCTTCATCTTCCTGATTTTAGTGCAGATCTATTAGCAAGAGGACCCACTTACTCTTGGGCAGTATGACATAAGAAAGCAGATTTCTATTATGCAGGATTTTATTTTTTCGCAGACTGGGTTATATCCAGATATGTCTCATGTAACAAAAGGATACTTTTTTTCAATAAACTTTTTATTTTAGAATAGTTTTAGATTTAAAGAAGAGTTATAAAGATAGTACACAGAATTCCTGTATACTTAACACCCAATGTCTCCCACTGTTAACATCTTCTGTAACAGCAGTACATTCATTATAACTAATGAACCAAAATTTACAACTATTGAAACCCTATACCTTTGATTGCAAGTAACAGAAGACTAAATCAAAATAATGTTAGTAGCATTATGAGTAGTTGTAGTGACAACTTAATAGTCTAAGAATAATGGAAGTGTTAGGTATGGTTGGAACCAAGCCTCAAACACCGTCATCAAACGTTCAGACAAAAAAAAAAAAAAATCCCATATATAGGAAGCATGTACATAGCAGCTTCAGGTTCACATTTATATAACCAATATACCTGATTTATTATACTTTGAGTAAATCTTGAGATTGATCTTCGGTGTATTGATTCAGGTTACATGACCCTTTCTGAGTCAATCACCATGAGAAACTGTACATGTGGATTAGCCAGACCAGCATCACATCCCACCCCTGGATCCCGGGATGAGATTAACTTTTCTAAATAACTTAATCTGGTTAAGGGACAGATGTTTTTCACAAGTAAATTAAGTTGCTGATAGAAGGAGAAAGAATGCACACTGAATACCAAAAAGGCAAAACCATCTGATCTCTACTGTAATGTGCATATGGATACCTGTCTTAATCTTGAAAGAATATGCAAAGATACTAGTCTATAATCATGTCTAATCTAAATTGCAGGTAGAAAAATTTAAGATTGGGTCTTTCTATTCTCCGAAAATGGTAAGACAAAAAAGTTGGGGTTTTTTTTTCTTTTGTATTGGTTACCTTATAATTTGGTTATCTCTATTTTTAAGTAAAAATAAGATATCCAATTTATGCTCAATATTTAGTGGATATTTTTCTCACTTCTTCATGACATAGAATACCTCAAATTCTTCTAGTAATGTCTTTATGATATTCTCTATACATGGTATTTTACAAGAAGATTAGATAGTAACTAGGAATATTTCTAGCTTTTATTCAGGTTACAAAATTTTTCTTCATGGAAATATCAAGAATATTTAATCTTATTGACAGTCTAAGAACTGTGAAAAAGATTTACAAACAAGATATAATTCATAGTGCTACTAATTAATATTGTACAATATTAGTTCCATGTTACAGAGCAATTGAGTCAAAGGGACAAAGTAAAAGGTCAGTAGTTTTATCAGCTGTCTTTTAAATTTCTCCTTGTATCTTTGTTTCACCTGTTTCATAGGCATTTCGCTAATTTTGCACACCCAGGCATAGCCACAGAGATCCCCTTGCAACCACATTTTAATGGCTACAATATTACTGGTCCTCACTCCATGGACTCAGTGCACAATTTTTCCCCTTTGTTCAGGCTTCCTGTTGATTTTGAACCATAAGACACCATGACAGCATTTGGTGCCTACACCAGAGCAACCTGGAAATGGAAAGAAATTGTAAACCTGAAGGTAAGACGTTGACCAACAGGAGATAGCAACAAGAAGAAAATACGTTTTTCTCCATTCTTCTCCCATGCATAAACTTTCCTGAGAAGCAGTCATTCATAAGGCTTCTTGGGAGATAATTTCATAAGATCAAGCAATCAATCACATTTAATACCATGTAGTGGTTACCTTGGGAGTATACCCTTGTATCAGTTCTTCCATTTTCTCTGATTTACTTTCCTTGATCCCAAGGATTGTACTCTTTAATGAAGTTTTAATATATAAGTCTTTGCTTCAGGCCCTGTTTCTAGGAAACTTGGTCTGATACAGTTTGTATCAGGAATGGCCCTAGAAAGTGGATTGTTAGGGTAATGTATTGAAGTTGCATTACTGACCAGTCTCACAGCATTAACAACACTTTGCTAGTGTTTGAAAAGGGCTGGTGATTAGCTCTGGCATGCCGTGACATCACAATTACTAAGACTTTCCCTTGTGTTTAATTGGTGTAAGGTGCAGGCGGAAGATAAGACTTTAGACTATGAAGTGACTGTATGCTTATCTAGTATGGAGGATGATATTTATAGGAACTGTGGATTGAGCTGGTTTTGTTAATGATACTGTAAGCTTTGAAAGAGAAAATTACAGGCTTAGAGCAGACAATTGCCAACTTGAGGCACTCTGTGAGTAACATGCAACTTCTATGGCTTCATTCACGTAGAGTCTTAATATTTATGACTACAGAGCATGTTGCAGACAGTCAAACTCTAGATTTAATTTTAAATGTTACAAAGATACAAAAGGGACCAAATATGTAGGACCTCTGCAGGAATTAAATGACAGTAGGAGATTGTGCCATGCAACTAGGCTTTCTGGGGTAAGTAGGAATAATTGGATTCTGGAACCAAATAATGTAAGAGGCAATTCTTAATTGTCAGAGACAAGAGTTAATTATTCTAATGGGTAACACAGCTAGAGTGGAAATCAGGATGCCTTGATACACAGGTATTGTTAATGATGCCAAATGCATCACAGTACCCTAAAAGAAAGATAGATGATAAGCAAAGTAGTGTGTTGCCTGAACTATATAAAAATATATAAGTGAAATAAGAACTTGTGAACTGATAACTGACATTAGCCATGAGATGGGTAATTGTGGTTCCTCACAAAAATTTCAGACTTAAGGCAGTTTAAGGACCAAGAAGCCATTGATCAAAGAAGAATTCATGTTTCCTAGAGACCAGATTCTGCAATATCACTGTAAGTAAATTAGGTAAATACTCCCCTGATTTCTTCCAAAATGTGTTTGTAGCCACTACTAGGATAACCATGTAGTAGGAAATAAGAATGACAGATATTTTAAGAGCTGTTAGATAAAAATTCTGAGCTGAAACTGATAATGGAGGGACTGAAATACCCTGAGTGAGAGCCTTGGGTGCCATGTGACAGATGGGATTTTGCACCAAGTCCATCTCATGGTGCAATGCAACCAGCATGGCCACACAACTACCCTCCAGCTATTTCTCTGGTCCCGAATTGGATAATTGAATCTTGATATATTTAATAACTGGCTAATCCTCATAAATTTATTATCTTTGGAGTTAAGAGCCATTATGGTGATAGAAAAAGTGGGGAGGTGGGCAGGCAGAAGTTCTCTTTTCTCCTGGAGAACATGTAAGTGCAATAGTATTGCAAGAGGAATTACAATGATAAACACCATCATCAAATACACAAGAAATGCAGGTGTAGTGGTTCCTATGTTATCCCCATTCAGTTTGCCTACTCTGCTGCTAAGAAAAGAGTAATGAAAAAAAAAAGATCCTATTGTTAGATGAATATAGACTATCTAACATTTACCTAGGGTATAGATCCAATTGCAACTACATTCTTGATATGGTATATTTATTAAACCTCTGGCACTTGGCCCACATGGATTGATTTGGCAATTTCATTCCTCTTGGTGTAAGGAGAACCAAAAGCAGTTTGTCATCACATAGTAGGGACAGCAGTACACATTAACTGATTGCCACAGGCTATGTTAATATTCATGCTCATGTACCTGCCATATTCTGCAGGAACATTGATCCCCTAGGTATTGTGCAGAACATCATGTTCTATAATGATGTATAATGCTAATTGGACTTAATCACCAGGAACTAACAAGTGTTCTATATACCCTAGGAAAACACTAGAATGCCAGAGAATGAAAGACAATCCAGTTGAAGATGCAGGGGCTTCCCCTATCAATATATATATATATATAAAACATATATATATATATATATATATATATATATATATATATATGTATGTATAATTTTTTTTGGTAGTTCCCTGGCTGGCAATTGAACCCAGGCTGTGGAGTTGAGAGCGCTGAAGCCTAGCCACTACACCACCAGGGAACCCCTAATATATATTTTAGGGCTTCAAGTCAACTGGAGGTGATCAGAACATTCTTTCTAATGTAAATAAAAATTTAATGCATCTAAAATTTTCTAATAACAGTGCTAGATGGGTCTCTTTGAATTTTTTGAGGCAGCATATAACTTACTTTAAAATACAGTTATTCTTCATTTATTGAGTAACTCAAAAAAATGTGTTTTCATTAGGCCCAAGGGCTGAAAAGTATTCTGTACAGTAAGGACTGTGATACAAGCTTCCCTGTCACTCAAAGTATGTAGCCCAGCAAATCTAAAAGTGCTAAAGGTATCTTAACATTTTATGGTATATTTAGGATGCTATATTGAATCTCTGACAAGCCCCAATAAGCAAAATAGACATGTAGACTCTTAGGTTGTAGATCAAGGTCAAGCTTGCTATAGATCTATGTCAAGCTTTCTGTGGCCAAGAAATTAATTTGTACTGAAAAAAATAATTTCTAATGTACTACTAGTTTCCAGTAGAGAGAGAGTGAGATCAATCCTGATCATGGAATGCCAAATGCTGTATAACCACACCTATTTATCCTAATGTAAATATTATTAGACCTGCCTGTTGAGTCTTGAATTTGGGAGTGTGAAGCAGTCACACATTGTGATAAGTGGGATGTGACCTGAGCAGATCTAGAAAGCAAGAGAAATTTCAGATGAACTAATGTCCAGAACTCCCATAATAGCACCTCCCTCAATTGCATTATCTCTTCCTCAAGGTTATGTCTAGAGCTTTCTAGGACTATTTTCGGTGAACAATTGATGTAAAATAAAAATATAATAAAATTAGATGTACTTTACAGATGAATTGGCTTAAAGGAGATTCTGCCCTTAAATGAAAATCTGTAACTGATTGAATCAGTACCTCACCTTTTGGGGAAGAAGTGAGGACATTTTACAACTATGAAAGTGCCCTATTTTATTTAGCTGGATCTTATGGAAAGCATCAACAGATCTAAGGACTGGTCAAGCAGACTGACACTTCTCATGTATTATTACAGATCATCCCAACCACATTATTTCTGAAAACTTTGACTACTTGTTCCAAACTAAGCCACTATTATGATAACCCACTATGGACTCCAACCAGATTCATAAGGAACCATCCAAACGTGTCTCATCCTGTAGATATTCTCAACACTATTTGTCGTCTAGTTTGGAGCTCTCCTATTCCCTGAAGAAGGAGATGCTGTGGATCTACTCAGGGCCACCACACCTGCCATCCAGAAATGCAAATAAATTACAATCTAGGAGATAAGATTTCATCAGTAAGAGATGAGAACCAGAAGATAAATTCTTGTTTTCTGAATCTGGGAATAAGTGTCCTGAGACAAGCTTATTAATTTTATTTTTTGAAAGGTAATCTCATGAGTTTGAGTTATGCTTGACATTAAGTAATGGCCACCTTGGTAACATATTTTTATATTTACTCTCCCTCTTTTATTTATATTTTTCCCTCACTTCTGGTTTGTAGTAAAATAGTAGTCCTGAAACCTTTGCTTCAGGTTCTGCTATCTGGGCAATCCAGTCTAAGACAGAGAAGATACGAGTGGAGACCAGGCAGTCAGACCCATAACCATTCTTAGCTAGTACTATGAATACTTCAAATGTTAATAACCTTCATTGCATTTGCCCCAGTGGTCTGTGCTTAAATAGTATAAATAAGTACACCACTTTTAATCTTCCTATGTCTTACATATTTTTCTTGAGAATTATATCTTTTAAAATTTAAATATCGCGATCTTTAAACTCAGGCTGTCATTTGCTAATTAAGAGTTTCTCATCAATTCTCTGTGGTAATTTTATTACATACAGTATAGCCCATTAAAAATTAAACTGAAACCACTATTTATATTCTACTTAAGATTAATTACAACTATAGTGTCTCAGCAAGATGTGCAAACTTAGTTCATTTTCATATAGTGGTATGATGGCAGTAAAATTTCCCTTAGGGTGATTAGTAAAACATCTGTAATTTTTTTTTAGTAAACAGTTTTTAAACATTAAGAGGACATAGAAGAGGGACAATAACTATAAGGAGTAGTTAATACAACCTTGTGGTAATGATATCAATTGTCAAAGGGGAAAATGGGAGCTGTATTAAGACATTTTTAAAATAAAATACATTAACAAAGAATGTTTTAAAAATGGGCATCTGTTAAAATACCAAAATATTTCTTACACATTTATTTCGTATGTTTGTTTGTACCAAACCAAGTGTTAAAAACTATTTGTGGTGCATCAGAATAAAAATATATGTATCACTTAAACACACACACACAATGATAATAAAAGACTAAAGCCCAACAGTTAGTTCTAAGAGTTCTAGTAATCAGGACAAAATGAAAAGTATATTTCTATGGACTATTAAGAAAGTAAACAGAAAAGAATGCATTTTTTTCTTCCCCAGACTATATGGTTAATAAAGAGTATAAAATGTAAATTTTAATATAAAAGACTTTAAACAGAAAAATGTAGATTTTTATGACTATTTTAAAATAGATGGCTATTTTAAAATCTAACAAAAGATATTTTCAAAATCTACCTATTGCTTTATCACACTGGGAAATTTTTGTATGCAGTCAAAATCACCAGGATGTATTCTTTGGGACACCTTTCTTGAAATTAATGTGAATCATTATAATTTGAAATGTATCTCCTGGTGCTGACAGTGACCTGTGATGTGTTTCACAGAACAGTTATAGAGATCCAGAGAGGACCAGAAAAGAAGAACGTGATCTGTAATATATTTCTATATTTTTGGTTCTCTATCTCACTATTCTTATTTGTTTATTTGTTTGGTGATTTTGGAGAAGTTGACCATACTGTGTTCTTTAAAGGGCATCTACAGTGTAGTAAAACTAGCTTATTATTTCGGGGTAGGTAGATATGGAACTAAACTGAGCTTTAGCTATTTAATAGTTATATGACCTTAGGCATATCGTAGACTTTCTCTCTGTGCCTTAACTTCTCCAAATATGAAACTAGAATTAAGGCCATCTTTTTGATGTAAGCATTGAACAGATACCAAATACACTGCCTTATTTCTCTTTCCTTGTAATTCCAGGATTTATGGCAGCTAACACTAAGTCACCTGTTCAGAAATTAAGGTCCCTGCCACCCCCACTAGAGTATTAGAAATTGTATTAGAACATACAAGAGATTAACAACAAGTAAAGGAGAAATAAAGTATATTTTGAATCAGTAAGTTTTAGAAATACCAGCAGTCACTCTTTTAAATATTTTAAAGTTTTCAATGGTGGTAAGAATGGCCAGGAATTGTTATTCTAGATTGATCTTTTTGCTTTGTTTTGTTGTGAGACTTTGATTCATGTATAGGGTGTGTCATTGCTTGGAACATCTTTTTATACATGTTTTTCTGAATTTGAACAGAATTTTGACTACATATTGCATTATGATATAGTTGTGCATAAGCAGAACATGTGAATCATATTAATATTATGTTCTCATGATTTATAGGCTGAATTTCAGAGATATACTTTTTTTCTATACTGACACATTAGAAAGAAAAAGAAAAACAACTCTATGCTTTGCTTCTTATTAGAATTTGAACAAAATTTTCTTATCACTAATGCCTTTCACAGTTCAGTAGAAAAAGGTACAGACTTAAAAAAAAAGGCAAACCTATGCCCAAATCTCAGTGGTACCACACATACCAATGCTAAGAGATGGCAATCATTACTGAACATCTGAAGACCTGAAGTTTTTATCACTCAAAGAAGACGGAGTGTAGCTGCCATTTCTGGTAGTCATGACACTTACATAAAAAGCATCTGGCATATAGTAAGTTGTCAAAAAAAGATAGCACTCATTATTAGATGTTTCTAAATGGTTGATAAATAAATAAATAAATAAATAAATAAAGGAGGCAAGCATCATGTGTCTTATTTAGGTCAAGGTTCTTTTTCATTTTTCTCCATTGTTCACCATAAGTGACCTAGTTCCAAAGGAAAAAAAAATTAAAAAAGAAGTGTTGTTAGTATCCAGAATACAATTTTACACCACTGGTTTCTTCCTTGCTTTCTATTTGCTCTTAATCTGCAGCATTGATTTGACCTGGTGCTAACGTACAGTACTTCCTCTCTCTTTGTTCCTGCATTTTAAACCTCAGAGAAAAAAAAAAGAGGAAAGCCATGAAGTAGAAATAACTAAGTAAAGAGAGGTAGTATAACAAATATAATGTCGCAAGAGATCTAGTTCATTTGCAGATACAGGTACCTATTAACAAAGGCATGTATACTCCTGTACTTCACACTTTAAATATTATTAGTTTCTGTCTGTTTTCTCTTCAGTAATTCTACAGAAAAAAATCTTTGTAATATAGTTGCTATCATGAGATGTAAGAAGAGCAAGGAGAAAAGTAGGTCAAACAGATAAGGTAATTGTTATTTTACTAGATTTCTCTACTTGATGTAATTTGAGTTTCATTAAACTGGTTGCATGCTATAGACTTGAAAAATATAAAAAATATCTGATACATAATTATGAAATGTTTGATTTAATTGCTTTTAAATAATGCAGATGCAAGAGAGCTTGCTTTTTAGTTGATCTTATTACAAGCAATATCTGTGCTCTTAAAAACATGACCGAAAACTGCCCATTATGAAACATGCATGCTTTAAAAAGACACCAAGGCATTCTTTTCAATAGTTAGAAAATGTCTCTCTTCATATTACCTTTAACTTTGTTTCCACTACTCCTCTGAACATTAATAAACACTTCAATAAATTGTTATCCTGCTTCACACCATTTAGTTAATTTTCTAAAGCTAAGGTTATATTTTATGCATAAGGACGTAAGTCATAACACTTTTTATATTGATATTTTTCTTTGCCGTTAAATCGTCTTCTTTGGGTATTAATTCTTTGGGTAAATTCTTTTATTATTATGTTCAAAAGTTAATTGTGCTACTATTAGGCTACCTTTTATAAATGCAAAAAAGTACAAAATTATATTTTATATGACCACTAACTTTAGACCAAAAGAAGAGTTTAAAAAAAATATATGGTATGGAAATTTATTTATATTATTTTTATGTTCTTCTATTTCCTTATATCAAACTTTACTAGGTAAACCGTGAAACAGAAATTCTAATAATTATGTTAAGCTGTCACAGAAAGAAGCTAGAATTTATGAGAGTGCTGCTATTTTTATTGATCATCCCTTTAGACAGCAATCAGTATCAGCATTTGGAATCACCTACACAGTAAGGAAGCCTGCTTGGTTGGAAGACGGTTTGTAAAGAGAATTCCAATTGCTGAGTTTTGCTTTTGCCTACCTTGCAGGCATTGGATTCTGAGGATTGTCGAAAAGAATTAAGTAAGGATATAGTATAAATCCTTTTACCTGATACTAAAGCCTACTTTCAACAGTTCAATTGAAGATTGACTTAATTTACAGTGTTAGAAAGCATAATAGGAATAAGGGAGAATTTCCCCAAGTTATAAAAGTTATTTTCATTTTCCCATGTTATTTGACATCTATTTATTGCAGCTTGACTAAGAGTATGGCATAAGTACTATCTCTAATTTGTTATTTGGAGATTGAAATCTCATTACTAGGGTCAATTTTAAGTTAAGAAACTATAATATCTGAGTAACTTGGATTTGGTTGAATAATCACTAATTAAAATTGCTTGCCAGAGAATGAGATTACTATGAAAAAAATGAAGTATGTTTTACATTCTTAGAATTTTATTTTCAACATCCAGTTGTAAAATCAGTCCTTAATATCCATACTGTCTGTCTTAATAATTGTGAATTCATCTCATAAGTCCCCCTGTACCTATATGTTTTTAATGTACAGGATTCATATAGAATCACCTGTGAGGGAATAGCCAGGAGTATTTAAATGTTGTTTCCTTGAAAATATCCCATACAAAATATGTTAATTTGATTTTTTAAATGTAAATTTTGAACATGAAGAAAGTGGAGGAAAATGTAGGTATGAGTTTTTTAGAACTTTTATCATCACATATTTTCAAGATTACAGTGGTTTTGTTTAATGTAATAAAAAAGTGAGATGCGAATTTTTTTATCTAAACACTATTCAAAGCAATTAAGATGACATCAGTGTTAACAACTCAGTTTCTGAATATTTTCTTCCAAATATTTCTGAGTATTTAATTTTTGACTAGTCTATACATGCTACCCACATATAGTTCTGTTAATCCTTTATGACCGTTTAGAAATCTCAAATCACTGTAGTAAGAAATACTCAAAATTTGTGAAGTTGAACTTCTGATATGGTCATTTTGATGTATTCTAGCTAGATCACAGGAATTCTCTGAACTCCTCCCCTATGTTGGGACTATTGCATCATCAAGATATTCAACACGTCAGGCTGCAAAGGTTCAAGTAGCACCTCAACTTTTTCTTCATTCTTCCTTCCTTATTGACCCTCAGTCTCCTCACCTGTAACAATGAGGGCTTGTTCCCCATCTTTTACATCATAAGCAGTCACTCAGCTACTTATGTGTGTTAGTCAGGATAGGCTAGATTATGTGACAATAACGTTTAAGCCCAGAATGCCAGTAGCTTATAGCAATAAGACTTATTTCACCTTCACACTGTATGTCTATTGCCCTTTGGTTGAGGGCTCTATTCTTACAAACATAGAATGACTTCAGCGTTTTCACCACTGCAGAACTGCTAGAGGTTTTACTGCATGCTGAGAGAATGCATGCAGAGAAACAATTCTGTGGTGCTTCCGTCGGCTCAAATGCTGCTGGTAGCTGTATCTGAGGGAAAGAGAAGCCAATAAATCATATTGGCTCCTAAAGACTTTTTATCAAATTATTTTGGCAACTGCAAGTCCTATAGTATGCCTAACTACAAAGGGGATGGGAAATGTATTCCTGACATGTGATGAAATGGAGATTTATAAATATTTGGTTAAAAAAAGCGCTAATGACCACATGTAGAATGTATAGGTTAATGATAACCCATAGGAAGCACTAATTATCTCAGCTATTGTAAAAGGATTCCATGCATTCATTAAACTGAATTTCATTGAAAGTGTACTCATCTTAAGTACTGGGTTAGATATTAGGAATATTTGGATGCAATAAACATAATTTCAAAACCTGAAGATCCCATTAGCCTGTCTATCAGGCAGAGGAATGTTATTGTCTTTTACCTCCCTTTGCAAATAATATCACCACTTTTTTGATACTCCATGAACAATTTACAATTTCCCCAGCAAAGGCAGTCGCTAGGGTCTTTTCTGTAACACTGGTCATTTTTCTCATTCTTAAAAATGCTAATATCTAAATTGAAGTATTTTTGGAGATAACTAATCTCAGTTTCTTGCCCTCTGTTGCTTCACTCATCTTTAGTTCTCCCCTATTTTAGCTATTCATCCAGACATCTTAGGAACTTGTCAATACGCAGCCTCTCCAACAAGTGTGTCATTCCCACCTCTTCCAAAATCTCATGTTACCATATGCCACTTGTCCAATCATCTCTATAAATACTTTAGCCTCTGTCTTTTTCTTTCTAACTCTCCCCGCTCACCCTGGGTCCACTGAACTCAATTTCAAGCTTACTCTACTTCTTCAATTATTTTAGTGTTTTTCTTTCATTGAAATTCTATTGTGTCCAAATGTTTTTACTGAAACTGTCATCTAATATTCAATCCTGAATCAACCTCATTTATCAGTTCTCTGCTTGAGTTCCTGAACCAAAAATTACTTTTAGAGAAAAATAAATCACAAAATGAACAAATATGACCTACTTCAAATAGGTGCTTCCTGGTCAGCCTAGTGGACATATCTAATCTATGCTACTTTACAAAGAAAATTAATGCATTACCGTGAATTCACCTTTTTTCTTTCTTTATGTCATAGTGCATCATTTCTATTCTCCCTTATTTTTATAACATTCTATAAATCTTTTCTAATGCATTAAGTATAATAAATTTTCCATCTGTAAATGTGACACCATTATCTCCCATCATCTATTACTTATGAACTGTCTGGAAAAAATGCAGCTACAAAATCCTCTATTTTTCATATTACATAGCTGGATACTTTCCAGACAGCCCTGGTATTCTGTTCCTTTTATCTTTAAATCTTTCCATTCTTAGAGTCACAGAATTTTAAACTCTAAATATAACTTAAAGATTATATTTCAAATATGGTTTAAATTTGCATTGTGCATGTGTCTGTCAATACAGCCTTTCCCAACTTCTCACTAAAATACCCATGAAGGCTCAGAAGGAAATGAAAATATACATAATTGACACACACTATGTCTGGCACATAATCTAGTAGCAACATCTGAAATTCAGATGGAAGTGAAAAGGGGAAAACTGACAATAGGCAAAATAATATCAAGATCAAGAAATCACCACCATAAGACTAACCCTCCCACATAGGAGATTATAGTACATTCTGACCTCATCGATAAACAGAAACCACCTAAAAATAAGTCATAATTTATGACAAAGATTGTAATTTACATGAGTTTGAATATCTATATCAACCAGAATTTTTCTCATCATTTTGTTTTTAAGTACTAAATGAAGAAATAAAAATCCATCTTGTAGTAGGCATGCATTATTTATTGATATCTTGAGATATGCTAATAATATACAAAATAAACAGTAATATTCTGCAACAAATACTGGGTGTAACTATATTCTGTAAGACCATATTTTAAATGGTCATAGAACTGAAAATAAAATTAAATTAACTTCTCTTTCTTAGGGTCATAACTTAGTTGATGTACATATCTATCCCTTGACTAATAACAGATCTTTAGAAATGATTTCTTTTTGTTGCATTATTATTATTTCTTTCCTATTTTCAAGCTGCAAAGTCATCCTCTTCTAAAAATATAAGTAAATTATGTATTTTCAGAGGATAAAGTTTTATCTTATAGTGAACATTTTTCATTGTCTCCCCCAATATGATTTTTTAAATGTGTTTTGCTTTATTTTCTGATATACTATAAAAGTGATAAGTCATTCTTTTGTGGAGGCAAATTATTTTCTCTTAAAAAACAATCTTCAATCACTATTCAAAAATGGGGCCCAGAACACCTCTTCTTTTGGAGTTGAAAGAAGTTAGTGCACAAAATAATACTCAACTTTGTTTATACAACAAATCTTAGAGTTTAAGGTAGATAATGAAACATTGTTTTTCCCTTCTTTCTGTTGGCAGTTCTATGTCTTTTCCAAGTAGAGTAAACAAGCCAGTGTGACATATTTTTATCTTCAAGTCACAACACTTATCAGAAACAAGAAACAAGCCTCTGAAATTACATTTACACCAAAGTAGCAAGATAAGAGTAATTTAACTATCAAATGACTGGTTCATTATAGTGCCCCAACTATTACCAACACAACCCAGGTATAATTTGTATTGACTTGATTTAGACAGCCAAAACAGTTTTTAAAAAATCTCTAGTTAGTTACCCATAGCTTTAAATACAAGAAACTGTGAGGAGCAAGGTCTGCTTTGCAATGATGTTAATGCTAAGCTCTGCCAGAAACTTAAAATTATAAGTTTAAAAACATTCAGTTCCAAAGAGAGGAATGTTTTAAATACTTTTTGACTGCTGTTGATAGGGTTTAATTATAGAAATTTAATACTTTCTCGTGACTATAAAATTGGTAGCACCTTTTAAAAAATTACATTATAAACCATATACATAGCTGATAAGTGCACATTTTTTACCTAAATAAAGAGTGATTTATGTGGCTTAACCTAAAAACATATTTAATAACAAATTTTAGGGCAAATTTTAAGTTTCTCAAAAAAGAAAATTTCATGCAGAAAGCTTCAGTGACTAACTCAAGGTCACATGCTACTAAGTGGTAGAATGATTAAACTGATTACTTAATCATCTTTTATCAAGTTGTATTAGACGTTTATTAGTTTTTCATGTGCCCCATGATCTCTATGGCCTCTCTAGACCTCAACACTTGGACTCTTTTCCTCCTCCTCCATTTATTAACTCATATTCACCCTTCAGTTTTTTGAGTTTGAAGGCCTACAAGAGAGAGGCCTTTCCCTGACACCATTACTAACTATGTCAGATCCTCACCGTTTGTCTTCCTGCATTACCCTCCTTTACATAACTTTCACACTTGTAGTTATGTAATGAATTGTAATAATTGGTTTGTTGCCTTTGTTTCATGATAGACAATATGAGAGCTCTGTCCCAGGGATCATGGCCACGGGGTTCCACAGTACTTGACACAGTAAATTACAAGGTGTTCAGGTGTTGAATATACTTGTTTACCACAACATCATTCTTAGCATCCTGAAGAATTATTTTCAACCCCCAAAACAGTAAACTAGAATACTACTAAATCATTTGTACTATGGTACTCTATTAAATTATTCACCGAATTTTAGTAGTTAAAATAATATGGGATCTTGTTATTAAATAGATATCAACAAGAAACTCTATGGTATTAATACACACATTCAGACATTTGGACAAATATTGTAAATTGGTCATTATGTTAAAAACATAAATGTTAAACTAATCTTTTCTTATAACTGCCATTTAATTTGTATTTTATGATACTAAATACTCAACAAGTCATAGCATGTCCCTCTTGGGCTTTACCCAGAAATCCCATGTAAATATGTTATAACTTTTTTAGAGAGGGAAATGAAAACATGTTTAGTTAATAGAATCACATACAGGGTTTGGCAGAAGGAACACCCTTTTTCAAGTAGTTATGTTAATGTAGTTATGATATTGCTATGTTACAGAATTAAATGCTTATGATTGTGGTATAGATTACAAGCTCATAAATAAGGGGCATTATTTGTGCTGGACCCTGTAATATGAATTTGCATTATATTATGCTGCCTCCTTTAATGTTATAGCTGCAGTGTCTTGACTAGATTTTAAATAAACTTTTATTCCAGTGGATAGCTTAATTAGTAACATACAGTAAACCATCCAGTAGAGAAGCTAATTACTTGATTGTCAACAACAATTTCCCCTACAGTGAAAGCCCTACCACTGTAATTAGGTTATGTCACACTTTTACCCTGAAGGGAATATTAAAAACACAAGATGAGCCAAAGCTATTCACTATATTTTTCTTCTTATAGCATGATGCTAAATTGCTACCTTCATGTTAAAGCTAAGACATCAATAACAGAATCCTAATGGCCTTCATGATACTCAATTACATTGGCTTTGTGCATATTAATGTAAATATAGATCTCAAAAGAGAATGGTTTGCTGATTAATATAGGTGAAAA
This sequence comes from Lyroderma lyra, assembly GCA_004026885.1. Taxonomy (NCBI): domain Eukaryota; kingdom Metazoa; phylum Chordata; class Mammalia; order Chiroptera; family Megadermatidae; genus Lyroderma; species Lyroderma lyra. The sequence goes on along the minus strand of PVJL010001586.1, from coordinate 89,160 downwards.
AATTTAGAAACTCTGTGGATAAATATTTAGAAAATAAAAGTTTCAGAATTTTCACTATTGACTAGGTTTTTTTTAAAACATATTTTATCATTTTTAGTATTCTGCTCATGTGGACTCAAATAAAATACACATAAATGTCAACTGATAAATTCTAAATAAAAATAAAATCTAAAAAATAATTTATGCTGATAAAAAATAAATCTATCATTTGCTTATTATACTCCCAAATGTGGTTACTTTAAAAAATGAACAATACTATAAAAAATCATAATGTATCCTCATTTATGTGAATATAATTATAAAAGAACCCTTGTCCTGTAAATCAGTCAAGTAAATTTTAAGTGATGATTAAAGAAACAAACATAGGTGAAGTGACTTCCCTTGGATGATGGCCTACCTGATTCTAAAATAGGTCACCTGCCAAGAAGATGGACAGTTTTCTACTCATCATTATACCATGTTCGCCACAAGAATCAGATGCTTGATGCAATAGAACTATTACCTAATGGCATTTTGGCATGTCAAATATTTTAAAAGGGTGATATGAACACATGAACAAGAGCTATTTTTTTTCTTTATTACTAGGAGAAAATGTATGTTTCTTTTATGAAGTTTAGTTTGCTAATTTAGAAGAAGAAAACAAAATCCTAAGCACTTCATGAATGACATATAAAAAAATTGCTACCCATAAAAGCATTATAAACTTCTTTACATGAAAACACCTAAAGGTACACTTGTATCTTCAAACATATACACACACATGTAAGGTGTAACTATAAAATAGCAAACTCAATTTTCTCAGTTTCTCTATGCTGTATAGTTACATATGTGTTGTGTGTGGAGGTATATGCATACATATAGACACACATATATATACACACACACATGTCTACCTATACATATAGACAGAAAATACACATACGTGTGTGTGTGTGTGTGTGTGTGTGTGTGTGTGTGTATTTGAAAAGATTTCTAGGGAGAACTTTTACCTAAACAGATTTGACTGATTTTCTCTTATCTAATCACTTTAACCACTATGACTGTTTGTTATATTTTCTTTCTTCTCTGTAAAATGGTTATTTTTAAATTTTGCTTTTTACACTTTACATAAACATGTTTTGCATTTCGTTTAAAAATTTTCATTTACACACATATTCTTTATGTGGAGGTAATTGATTTTCTATTATTCAACTTAATGCAAGGAACAGCAAATATGTTTGTATACAAATGATCATTCTTTATACATTACTTGAAATATATTCTTGAAAAGGAATGACTGAGATACAAGTTACTAATTTTTTATGACTGTAGATTTCTGTATCATTTCTATGATATACGTGCTAAAAAGAACTGTATAATATAGCTGTTTTTGCAAACCCAGCAGCATTTGATAGCAGCACTTAAGGATCTGAGAATATGAAGTTTAAAAATAGTATCGAATTATAATTTAATATAATTTGGTAATAATCTGATACTTGTTTCACATGAGTTTGAATTTTCTATTCCTTAATTTTATGAATGGTGTCCATTTAAAATTTTAAAAAGTTTATTTACAAACAAATGTCAGTGAAAGTAGTTGAAAATTATTTTGTATGTATTTGCGTTTTCTGTTGTTTTCATTTCTCTTTTAGTTCTTCAACTATTTCAACCACTTTTTACCTTTTGACACATGAAACAGTGTAAACGCATATTCACAATGAGCTTGAGCAACAGATGTTATTAGATACATAGCTATTAGAACTGAATATCAAAAGCAAGGCTGTGGTCTCAGAACAGACTATTTTTGTTTGGTATTTCTGATCCACCTATCATTTTCGCCCTTCTTTATCTATAAGGGGTTGAAATAGAGGGTCTGGCAGAAGTAACACCCTTTTTAAAGTAGTTGAAATATTGTTATATTACAGAATTACATGCTGATAATTTTGTAATAAAAGATTTTATATAGATTACTAGCCCATACAAAGGGTATTACTTCTGCAGGACCCTGTATATGGACTCCACTGAGGGGTTTCTACTCGTATGCCCTCCAGCTTGGAGTGAGAGAACTGAGATCCCTATGTTTATTTTTGAGTTTCCTCCATACAGAGTTGCCAAGTACTTGCTTAATCTCTCCACTAAAAGTAACAGCTCTGGTCAGGAGACCCTCTACACAGACTCACTGTGTCTCTAGGTTGAGACATTCACTCTCTCACTTTGACCTTGAATGGAAAGATGGCTTCCTTTCACTCTTACAAAAGCCGGAATCATAACATAATGTTCTGGCTTAATGTACTTTCTATTGTGGTTTAAAGTAACATTTCTGATAAACAAAAATACATAAGTTTTTCTATGAATAAAAGATATGGATAGTAATTTTTTTTCCTTACTCTTAAATAATTTCTTAGATGCTATACACTTCTAGATTGATAATTATTTTTCAATAAAAGAAAACATTTCTTTATTTCCTTCTGCCATCTATTGAATCTGGTGAAAATTCTGCTGTTAAAGTAATTGCTGTCTCACTGTCTTTTCTCTTCTTCTCTTAACTTTTTTATTTTAAAATTTTTTTCTTTATGCTGGATACTAGAAGAAAAGTGTAATTTTACAATGGAAATATAAGACAATGAACCCATAATCGAACAGTAAATAATAGCATCACTAATGGCAGACAACCAGACATCGCATGCTTTTCAATACCCAATGTTGTTTCTTCTGCTTACAGATTTCTGATTTTATTTTCAGAATCTTGATAAAATAAGAGATGTTTTTCTAAAAAACAAGACAAGGAAACAAAAATTTGCTCCTAAAATTGTAGTCACGTGTAACAATGAAGAAAAACAGGAAGTAATTTAGTACCTAACTGGTTTCCCTCAAAAAAAAAAAAACCCTACACCAAATTATGAGCTCTTACAATTTATTCACTAACTGCTCACCACTCTTCCTTCATTTTTTTATTTTACTAATTCAGAGCAAAAACGCAAAAAGGTGACGAGGAGACCTTACCCCAGTGATACTGTGCTTCCTATGTGAATGAAATATCAAAAAATATCCCTTAGCTGCAGGAGACCCATCTATAAAACTGCTACTCCTAAAGATCTACAATATGGAAGTGTCTGGAAACAAAGTAGTGCCACCCATATTGACATCTATTCAATTTCTATGAAAGACCTTTCATTACCTCAGAGCATTTTTATAGCTTTTTAACATTTTTCTTTAAGTGCAATCTCAATCCTGATTGGTTAACTTCCAGAAACTTCTGAAGTCTTAAAAGCTTTCCCTGACTCCTCACACTCATTCAGAACTATGGTTACACATCCACTTAGTAGCTTGTCCCTTTTTCGTAAAACATGTTAATATTTAAATATTTAATTTCCCCAGCAATTTTAAGCTATATAAGAAAAAAGGTATGTATTTATTCACCACCATATTCTTGTACTTAGTAACATGCCTGACATATGATAGGAACTAAACACATGTTTGATGAATGATTGAATGAATAAGTGGATGTCTTTTATAAACTGTATTTCTAGTTTATTATTTTATATACCTAGCCAGTAAACTTGTACATATTAATATTTGTCAATGTTTTGTAAGCCCAACACATTGTACTTAGCAAATACATATTTTTTTTAGAATTTATTTCAAATACAACTAAAACCAATAGTAATATTTTAAATGACTTATGAAATTTAACAGCTACCAATTGTTGGATTGCACCTGTGTGCTCAATATGGTCCAACAATTACGTTTAATAACCTGATGCCAAAATTGACCACTTTATTAAATGTGTGCATTAAAAGATATTGTGAACAATGTTTTAAATTTTTCTTCCATGGGGTTCCCTGGTGGTGTAGTGGCTAGGCTTCGGTGCTCTCAACACCATGGCCTGAGTTCGATTCCCAGCCAGGGAAACACCCCCTGGAAAAAACAGTTTTTTCCCTTCAAATTTTGTATGTATCGTAAAAGAAGAGGGGATAACTCACTCTGTGTCACCACCTATTATGCAATATATTCTCATTTTTACACAGCTCCAATCTTTCTTGACAATAAGGAAGCTATGAATCATAGTTTAGGAATAGTTTATTGTTCACATCAATTTTCTTATTTGATTTTTTAAAATATGCTTTAATGTTATGGTTCCATGAACTATGATGTTAGGTGAAAGGGTTTTGAGGCTGGTAAAATATTTATTATTTTCATATACTGGATATTATTGTACTCCAACTTGGAGCTGCGGTTGCACGGTATTTATGAGATGAATGCCACCGAGTATTGTTCTAGTAATGGATGTGTAGAACGTGCTCCTTGCTTAATTTATGAAATCCCTAAGGGCACAATTCTGATAATTGAAATTGTCAAAGGAACACCTATCTATAATGGAGAAGTATGAATTCCCATGATATTCAACCAAAAAATATTCTCTTGAGAAAAATGATCAGGATGCAGCATGTGGTACATACGGTTTGGTCCCAGCTTTGTATCTTACTCACTGTATGTCCTCAGGCAATGTTTATTTTAACATTTTTACATGAATTATCTCATCTGAGAAGTGAAACATTTTCTAATTACATCTTTTCTTTTTTATTGTTAGACTTATTGTGGTGACATTAGTTAACAAGAATTACATAGGTTCCCGGTGGCCAATTCTATAGTGCATCGTCTTCATACTGCACCATATGTTCAGGACCCAGTGTGAGTTCCCCTTCCACCACCATATACTTGGCTCCCCCTTCCACCCCCTCTTCCCCCCACCCCTAGGCAACCACCAAACCACTGAGTATATCCATGAATTTGTTGTTTTGTTTTGTTTTTCTTTGTTGCTTTCAATTCTACATTCTATGCACGAATGAAGTCACATGGTTCCTGGTTTCCCCTGTCTGGCTTATTTCGCTCAGCATGACCTTCTCAAGGCCCATCCATCCTGCTGCCAATGGCAGCATCTTATCCCTTCTTCCAGCCAAGCAACATTCCACTGCATCTTTGCACCACAACCTCTCTATCCAGTCATCTACAGAAGGGCACTGTGGCTAACAGCATGCCCCCACCACCATGAACAGCACCAAGATGAATATTGGGGTACACAAGTTTTTGTGGACTAAGGCCTTCAAATATCCTGGGAAGATACCCACAAGGGGGACTGCCAGACCACAGGGCACCTCTACTCCCATCTCTCCAAGGTACCTCCAGACCATCCTCCACAGCAGCTTCACCAATCCACACCCCCACCAGCAGTGTGCAAGACTCCCTTTTTCTCCACATCCTCTCCAGCACTTGTTATTCCTTGTATTGTTGATAATAGCCATTCTCACATGTGTGAGGTTCTAGCTCATTGTGGTTTTGATTTGCATTTCCCTGATAGCTAATGAGGATGATCATTTTTTCATATGTCTGTTGGCCATTAATTACATCTTAAGATTGTTGGGAGACTATTTTTATCATTCTTCTTTTTAATTTTTTTAATATTGCTTCACATTTCAAAAGCCATAAATTCATTTATTGTAGCAAATGAAACAATACAATGAGCAGTTTATAATACTCTTTCTACCAATGTCCCTGATTTCATCCAACTGTGGTAATTTTCACGCCTTTGTGCATATCCTTACATCTTTTCCTCCTTGCTCATGCAAATATTTATAACATACATATTGGTGACTTTATGTGGTAGTTGTCCCAGGAAAATCTCAGTTTAAGCTTGTTTTCCTAGTGTAATTATTAATAATGTTCCTTTTGTTCTCAGAAGTATCCAGATTTGTGTAAATTCACCCTTTTTCAAAGACTTTGCTTTCTTATTTTTAGTTTACCTGTAGCTATTAGCATAATGAGGGGCATTTGTTAACTTATCAACAATGGCAGGTGTTATTAGAATCCTTATTTCTTGGGCACCTATCAAATATTTATTAATGTAATTATAAGCAGAATGGCTTAGTGATGTCAGGGCTAACTGCTCAACGGGTAAAACGCTTGCTACTAAAATATTTTAATACCTTTTAATGGGTAAATTTAAAGTGTTTACCCAAAGAGGAAAAATTAAACTGTGGCATCTTTTATTTATAATGAATATTCCGGGCTTCTATTTTATAATTTTAAATTGGGAGTAGAGACCAACTCATGTAATACTGAAGGTACCAGCTTTCAGAAAAGTTAAATGATTTGTTTAAGGTCTTGCAGATTTTTCATGCCATCGTCTGGATCAGCTGTCTTATGGAAAATGCATGCACACCAGCAGGGGGACACGGCTGGGGTGTTGCAGGCCTCACCATGTCTACCATTTTCAATTTTCAGACTCTGTTGACTGTAATCTTGCTGCTAATATGTACCTGCATTTATATCCAATCCTTGACACCCATCTTCCTGGACATAAATAAAACTGGCTTGTTGGGTGTATGTTGGAAGTGTGCCAGAAGTGACTGGCAGAGTCCTTCGTGCAGTGATGGCCTTCAGCTTCCTCTTCATACAGTAGTTTGGAAATATGCCTGAAGGTAATTGCCACCGAATTTCAATATGAAAAAAGAGACTTATCTGTGCTAATTAACGGGTAGAATTGTTAACCTTTTTATCTCTGAACATTGAATGAAATAAATTTCCAGCTGCTGTCCTTCATTTTTGTTACTGAACCAATATTCTCTATAAATAATTAGGATGTAACCATTTAATACTCAGAGTTTGTAACAATCAATCTCAGTACTGTCACTACAATATTACACTAAGCAAATGTTATTCTGTCGTGTCAGGTACCAGATTTTAGCAATGTATCTCTAAGGCACATAGTAGAAAACAAAATCGGTAAATTGTTCAAGTTTCTTTCATGTGATTTGGAAATGATATATCTTTGTAGAATGAGACCTTATATCAGACTAGCTTTTTTAATTGAAAAAAAAGGCTCAATTTGTGGTGGTAAGGTTGGCATTCATATTTAATAATGCTTGCTATTCCTCTGGCCACACCATTTTGAGCATTGACCAGAGTACTACTACCCTTAGCAAATGCTGCAGTTTATTACAGGTTTTTCAACTACTTCTATGCAGTTCTTAAAGAGGAAGGTAAATTAGATGTGACTTAAGAGTAGTATTGAGAAAACGTTCACATTTAACATAGAAGAGTTTAGAATAGCTGACAAGTGTAGTAGCATCTGCAACCTCTCTGGTTAAGTACAGAAAAATGTCTTAAGACAAAAATTTGACTTACTTATTGTGGTTCTTCAAATAAAACTACATTCTTAGAATGAAAAGAGCAAAATAGAACAATTACAGAACGATAATACTATGTGTTCTTCTTTTTTTGTTGTTAGTATCAAGTCTTCACTTAATTACCCAACAATGCAAACTGTATTTTTGTTGTTTTTTAATACAGCACTTTAAACCTAGTCTTGTTTTTTTTTTTTCCTGTTAACTTGAACTGGAGTATCTTGTGTAACTTAGTAGATGATGATAAGCAGTTTTCAAATATACTTTTATATGTATACCATAGCATAAGTGTCTCTGAGCTTTGATAATAAAGGAAGATATTTAGTAAAGAAAAAACATGCATACACACAATGTGAACAACATAGCTAGAGTCTTCAACTTATTAGGCTATTTTAAAATAGAAGTAATGGGTTTAATTGGTCTCATTTGATGATGTAAGTCACTGATGCTTTTTATTATTGTTATTATTATTATTTGAATATATATATATATATATATATATATATATATATATATATATATATGTATCTGTCAAAGGAGACAGAATTTTTCAACAGGTTCAATTGAGCTGGGAATTTTAGAAATGTGACAGACGGCTCCACTTGCCTAGCCAGGCAGACAGCACCATTAACCTCTTCATTTAACAGCTTTTCAACTTGATTCAAATATCTAGCAGTCCAGTTTTAAATATGTGTTTAAAGACCTGTGAATTTCCTTTATCAACCTCTGGTCTCACTTCCCCAGTCATCACTGAATAATTTTAAGGAGAGTCAAAGAGACAGAACTTTCATGAAACAAATTGATACAGTGATTTAATAACGTAACTATTTCTCCACCTGCTTGTATTTTAAGTTTTTTTAAGCCAATTTAGACTCCAACTACCATAATTTATATGTAGTAAAGGTAATCAAAAAAGGTAAAGAGGTATTCCAAGGTCAAATGTGCTTCATTAAAATAGATGCAAGCAAAATTTTTGTAAAACTCAAAAGGAGAGACATAATCAGGGGCTTATAGGTGAAGAGCTCATTTTGTTCTGAAATTGGCATATTCAATAATTCTGCAGGTTTACTGTCACTGTAGTTAAGCAGATGAGCCATGCAATTGAAAAATAAATAGCAGATATACTTGAAGTTCATATAAGAGGAAAATGAAATATGCAATTCTTGATAATATAAAATGAAAGAAAACAGGGAGAGCAAGTATCAATATTTCAAAGACAGAGAAATAATGAGAGAAATAAAAATCATCATGAGGAATTTTTCAACAGGTTCAAAAGTTAAGGTAAGATAAGCCTCTCCAAATTTCAATTTTCTTTGAAACCATATTCTAATTTTTGAAGGAGCTATTTTTCATCTTTATGGGAGGGGGCAAAATGAGCTAAACTTTTTTTATGAAAACTTGATACTTATTGACTGGTTATTCTTGAAATTTAGCTGCATTGTTCAATAACACTTAAAGAGGTTTATCTATAATATTAAATACACATATAGTTATCAAATGAATATGTATGTATTTATCAGTATGCCTTGGATTTTGACACTTATTTGTATTCTAGGCACTGTGTAAATACTAATGATCTTAGTAAAAATGATAGTGCTAGACAAAAATAATGAGTGTAAGCAGAAGTTTCAAACCACTTTTTATATTTTTCCCCTTGGTTAACATTTTGCAAATAATAAACCTAAAAACAATTTTTTTGGTTTGTTTATTTTTTGTTATTGGAGTAATAACTACAGAAACTAAAGTAACAATTGTTAATATTTATTGAATACTTAATATAGAACTAGCATGTGTTGAGCATATACTATACAATGTCTTATTTAATACTCTAATCACTATATAGAAGGTGATTACTTCTTTAAAATTAAATGGATTAAAATGGATTAGTTTCATTTTACAACCAAGGAAACTGAAATTGGGTCCAAAGTAATATGGATTAACTTCTGGAGATAAATCAAAATTGTCTGGACCCCATTTTGTAATTATGTGATATAATATATTTTATAGAATATCAGATATTCTATAAAATGGAATTCTACAGAAGAATTGCACTGTACAAAAGAACCAACATCACATGTGTTGAGCAGTCAACCAACTCTACTGTTACCATATCCTGTATTTTTCCATTACAAAGAGTCTGAATAAATTTTAGTTGCTACTTTTACCTGCATATTGAAACATGCCCAAATCAGCAAATGGCTAGAAGAACCACAATGTTTTAATAATTGCTTATCACACTACCTTTCTTTTCAATATTTTGAGTGTGTATTTATTCTTATAAACACACACACATACACACACACACACACGTGTGTGTGTATGTGTGTGTATATATATGTATGTATGTGTGTGTGTGTGTATATATATATATATAATGTTTTACATATGCACATATGTAAAAATCACTATCTGTCAGTTTCTCTCTGCTCTGACTTTTTGGCACAGGAATAGGAAACTGGTTGAAATTGGTTGACATGAAATTGGTTCAATCCCCAACAGCTGTTGTCTCTCAATTTCTTCAATCACTGGCTTCATCAGGCAGTGTAACATCACTCACTTTTAATCATATTGGGGTGTGTGGTGGATATCTGGCTTTGTATGGACACTTAGTCCATATGTCACCAACTTAGTTTGCTTTAAGAAGCTATTTTTCATCTTTTCCATAGGCAAAGTGAACTAAATTCTTTTTATGAAAACACTTGATGTTTTTTGACTAGTTAATCTTGAAAATAGCTGCATTGTTCACTAACTCACTAACTCTTAAAGAGTTATGGGATCTTTCCTAAATGTATCTTCCACATTACTTTTTTGGACAAGAACTTGAATTACTCATTGACTTTAGCAACTTTAAATAGCATTTCATCTGCCATTATTTGTAATATGTTTATAAAATACAGTATTATAGAAAAAAGATAACCGTACATTTCTGTTATATACTTGCATTTTCTGCAATAGCAATCAAAGAGGAAAAGCGAAGAATATCAAATTAGGTCAGTCAAATTTATGACAAATATATGCAATGTAGTTTTGTGTATATGAGTAAAAATAAACATTGCAGACTATTGTTCTGTGTAGATGTTGAGAAACAGGCAAACAAGTATGAGAATGCCTTTTCAAAGAATGTGGTAGTAAGAACACTCACAGTGGGATAAACACCACTCAGTTTGAATAAGTGCAGCTATTACTTGGGCAAATTAGTTGATCCTTCTAAGCTTTAGATCCCTTATGAACAAAAGGGAGATAATAATACCAGCAAATACTTGTCTGGGATATTGTGTGTCCTATAGTGAGGCCTCCCTCATATATGGTAACCGAATTTTACCGAAGTAAACAACTGGGGTTGTTTGTCTTTGGACTAATACAACTCTAATATGCTGCTTGTAAATGAGTTTCTTCAGGCTGCATGTTTTTTTTATATAAGAAAATGCAGGTTTCCAAATATCTAATACTGTCTGAAGGTTTTATTTACTATCTTATGCAAGATAAAAGCCTTCCTACCCCACTTTGCCTTCATGTATTATTTTTTTCTCTCAGAATTATAACATTCACTTTTCCAATGTCTGGAAAATTATTTCACTTCTACCTGATTACACTTTCCCTCACTACCTGGACCTTCATAAATAAATAGATTAAGTAGAAGGTATTTGAGTCTCAGAACAACCTCAGTTTGAGCGCAATCAGAAAGAACATTTTTTTCAAAATTGCAAGGTGACTGTCTACACTGTCAAGGTAGTGAGCCATTCTTTTACACCTGAAATGTCAAAGCTTCCATTATAGTTAAGAAGATTAATATAAAAGAAGGTTATATGCCAACATTCCAATTTATGAGAATATGTGATTTGTATTAATCTAAATAATTGAAATTGTGGTATGTTAAAAAATTTCTTGCTAGAAAGGTATTAGATATTGATAAGATACTTTTTAAGACTGCTTAAAATTTAAGTTACAATATATAAAGAGGTTATTTAATATTTTCAGAATCACATGAAGAAAAGTATATATGAGTGAAGTATTCCTAGGGTTCTCAGGGCAATTTAGGTTAACTTAAGTATCTGAATTGTCAGAAAGTTTCAAATAAAAACCTTTCTTAAACAGAAAACTATTTTTTTCAGGCATGTGAGTAAGCCATCTTGAAAGTAACTCTTGCAGCTCAGCCAACCCTTCAGATGACACAGCCTCCACTGAGCCTGACTGAAACCACAGGAGAGACCTTGAGCCTGAGTCACCCAGTTAGACCATATCAGGATTCCAGGTCTTCGGAAACTGTGTGAGATATTAGCATTGTTGTTTTCAGCTGCTAAATTTGCGGGTAATTTAATTTGCAGCAATAGATAACTAATATGTCCTTCTAAGTTGGGTTAGTCACTTGGATTGAAAACTTTTACTTCAAAAATTATAATGATTTAAATTTGGCATAAATATGTGGTTTTTTCCCTGATTTTATTGAGGCTACAAAGATCCTGACAGATAAATAGTACATTTTGATACTGGATTTTTGGATGTAATGCTTCTTATTAGGTTCTCAGGAAGAAGATAGATGGCTAGCCTGGTGAGGGTAATGAGTGTTTTATTAGAATTACAGTGACTCTCTTCAGAAATGTGTTGGAAATAATCTCAGAGTAAATGATTATTAAGGTAAAATAGCTAGTGTTTAAATGTAATGACAAAGATTGTTAAACATTTGAGCTTATAAGCCATTTAAAGAATAAATCGCAAAAAATATATTATTTTAGCAAAAAGTGATTATTTATTTGTTTAAGAATAAAAATATTGACTTTTTGTATTATGTGCTGTCTCCTTGATATTTGTGTGTACCATAAAATTCTAAGTCTATAAGGATTTAAAATAGACATCATTTCAATTCAATTTTTATGCAGCAAAACCATCTGGATAATGTTCATCTTTTAAAATTTAGTTAGAAAAACAAAAAAAAAATGCCAACATGCCATGACTTCTTTTATATTCTCTTTCAGTATTATTTGGTATTTATTCTCATAACTCTTAGCATCTAAATTTATTTATTTTACCTCATAAATAAAATGCACACTATAATCACCATCGAAATGCACAAAGACAATTAATTCCACTTCAGAGCTACTATAAAAATGCTGCATCTTGCTTCTTATATATAGCAACAATAAATGTTTTGTTCTTTATTACAGTTCAAAGTTGAATCAAAGCAGTGTTGCTATTTTGTAAAACAGGAAAAGCACTGACTTTGGAATTCTAATTCTAGCACTGACCTTCACGATTGCACTTGCACATATTGGCAAAGCGACCTTGGACATGTCACTTAAACTTTATGAGTCCTGGTTTTCTTCTCTATAAAAGAGAGCTAATAACTTGCCCTTATTAAGTAACAGATTACTGGGAAGGTCAAGAGATATAATGAATATTAAATCACTGTCAAAATTAAAGCAGTGCTGTTATTATTATTGTATTATAGCTCTTTTTGTTTATTTTTACATGTCTTTAATAAAAAGTGGATATATTTTAAAGTAGCTACTAACAATATGTCACTATAGATGATAATATAGCTATTCATAAAAACAGGTAAAATAATCATTTACAATGTTGACATTGATTCTGAATTGATATAATTGGGCACATGAAAAGTTTGAAAGAACATTTAAGGTTACCTGAACAAACAGGCATTTGATTATTATATAATGTAAGATGTTTTATTCATGTTAGTTGAGTAGTGTTGAACAAGTTAAAAGTGACATTTAAATCAAAGTGGAGGAGTTAAGTGTGAATCAAACTTATATTTGCCAAAAGAGGTACCTGGTATTTCTACAGATTTTATGGATAAAAATAAGTTTTCAAGTTTATTCACACTAAACATATTTTTCTTCATGTAAGTCCTTGTGTTCTAAAGGCTATAACAGTTTTTGTATTCCATTCATTTGGCATTAATAGTATACTGAGATAAATTTGAAAAATGTCATTGATGAGAAACTGTAATTATTAGGAAAAGTAGTGGAAAAGAAAAAGATTCAATTAAATTTGAGTGTTGTTTACAAACATAACCAGAAAGAATTGGAAGAATTTTGGAGAATAGGAAGAAGTATATTAGATCAAAATAAATTTAACCCTTCTTAAAGTTGAGATTGTGGCTTACACCTCTGATATTCTTAACTGACTCTAAATCCAAAGCTATAAACAGAGAGTGAACTGCAGATCTGAAAATAGTATTACCAAAGAATATTTTTGAAAAACACTTCTTGTTCAAGATATGATGTAAAAATGAAACGTGATACCAGAATTTTTCTTCTTATAAACTTTTGTGCTAGTGTTTTGCTTCAGGTTAGTGAAGTTGAAAGATTACCCAATTCTAAAACAAAACAAAACACAAAACTCTCAGGAAATTTAGACAGAGGAAATTTAGATGGCCAGTTTAGATAGACTGATACAGGAATCAATAACTGTATGGTATAAAATTAATTGAGCTTTGAGATATAATACTTACAATTTTAGTTCCTTTGAAGGAAAAATAAAACTACTTAGAAAATTCTGTTTGATTAAAAATTTGTACTATATGTGTCCATTCAAAGTTTGACTTATGTGAAGCTATCTTTGTTCAAAATAGTTTTTTAATTAGCAATCGGATGCTTGCTTTTTCATCCTTAATAAATATTTATTGGTATTTGATGATTATATTGATAGAGTAAATACAAATGATACTATTGTAAATAGTAAGTCCATCTGTGGTGTAATTAGCTACAAAATTGAGCTTCATATGTGTACTGCCAAGATTCTTCCCTTTTAAGCTAGAAATCTGTTACTCTAAAATAAGGAAGCAGTAAATGCAACACAGCTGGATTGTAAATATATTTTTTTCTTCTGTTATACAGGCATTTAAAAATTAGAAAGGCATATCTCTTTAATTAATGGGGTTCCATTGATTTCTGAGTCATAACTTATAATTTAAATATTGTCTTTGCCTTTTATAATTTATACTTTGGACAAATTGCCTAAGCTCTTATTTTCATTATCTGCAAAATGAGACCAATGAGTGAGTATGTACCTCACAAGTCATGGCAAAGATTAAGCAGAAGAAAGGTTATATATATTTTGCAAATTATGAAGAGATACAGAAATGGTGATTATTGTCATCATTTTACTGTTAGGTGGGGTACACAAGTAATTGGATATGCTAACTGCGAAGAAGCAATGCCAACCCAACATAGATGGAATCCATGTGTTTTGCTGCCTTGATGAAATCTATATTGTGTCAGAATCAGTTTAGCAAAAAATAAAAAGTAAGTACATAACTAGGAAGAACTGTGGTAAGCTACCTGAGAACAAACAAAGCAAGCACAACCCCCCCCCGCCCCCCAATTTGCTACTCTTCAACCTAAAACACTTGGGAACTAAGAGGACTGTCCAGGTGGCAATGACGAAGTAACTTCCATTCATAGCTTTGGTCGATGGGATCTCTTTACTACGATCAATGGCTAATTGAAGCTTCTGACTCTTCAAAACAGCACATGCATTTCCCACAGCTCCTTGAATTCCAGTTTCCAAAATTCATTCAGTGAAGGGAAACATGAAAAGCAGGATGAGTATGTTCACCTTCTTTTAAGGTAGGAAGAGAACCTTCAGGGATTCCCTCTCAGGGCGTTGGAGCACCTTGTTCTGCATTTGCAACAGATGAAAAGAGGTTACTATGCATCCTCACAATTTTACAGGTTGGCGTGTTCACAGTGTGAGGATAGAGTATTGTAGGAAGTACTTGGTTCACTTGTACTGAATCCTGACAAGATGGTGTTCTGTTGGACTTAGTGAACATTAAGCCGTAGGATCAAGAGTCTTATTAGTTAGAAGGTGCATTTTATTCCAATTAATCTCAGTATCTTATATCTAAAGAGGCTTTGAGTTTTATGAAGATACTATAATATGTAGATGTACACTGGCTTCTTATATTGCTGTGTTTTCTTTCCTATCAAAGAACTCACGTAGTAATACGTCATTCAGGGGTTAAGGACAAAGCCTTGTTTTTTTCTGGTTCACTATTGTTTCTGGTTCACTTGGTTCTCTTGCCCCATGTAATCTCTGCTGGGATGCTTGGCTGTTGTGTTAGTACTATTACCAACTCAGAGAACAAAATATTAATTAATTTATTTTTCTGGACGTTTTGGCTGCCTTTCAACTGGCTGTGTCTGCATAGTACTACAGATTTCAGACTATAACTTAAACTATGTTAGTCTTTGTTTTCTTCAGTAGATCAGCCTTTCCTGGTGTGATGTTTTGCTTTTCTGTGGCCATATATGGATACTTAAAGAAAGGTCTTTGCTGGGATAGTGTGATTTATTCAATTAATATTTGTTGAGTGCCTATTATGTGCCAACCATAGCAGAGAAGGAAACCAACCAAAAATAAATGCTCTCTTGGAGTTTTTGTTCTAATGGAGAATAAACAATAAACAAATAAGTAACAATACATGCAGGTAATGAAGCAGTCAAGAGCAATAAAACAATAGAAAAGAATGCACCAATAGGTGGAGATTCAAACAACGTGGTCAGGGAAGACCTCACTGCTAAAGAGATACTTGTGCAAAGACTTGAAGGATATGATAAAGAAAGACTAGTAGCTATCTAAGGATAAGCATCTGAGGTAGAAGAATACAATGAGCAAAATCTCTGAAGTGGGAACATAATTGATATTTCAGAGGAACTGCAAGGAGACCAGTGTTGCTAAGGTATAGTGTTTAAGAAGAAATGAATGAAATTAAATTAATGAAGTGACAGTAAAGGGTGCAGTGTAGATTTTTTTAGAACTGTATGTTATTTGCTTTTACCCTGAATGAGATAAGTAACCATGTACTGGTCTTGAGCAGAATGTTGGCATCATTCATTTATTCTTCAAATCTTTATTGGAAGCCTTGCATCTGAAACTAATCTAGGTAATAGGCATATGTCAGTCACCAGAAAGACAAGAAGTCAAGCCATATTAGTGATTACATTCTAGTGGTTGAGATATTGTTTGTTTATTAATTTTCTATAACAAGTTATCATAAATGATATGGATTCTACTCCACAGATTTATTATCTCGCAGTTTCTAGTCTTATGAGTAATAGTATTGAATACGAGGGCTGTCTGGAGAGTATCCAGCCATGTAACATGAAAAATGAAGGCATTTATGGCTGGGGTTTTTTCCGACGGCCCTCATGTTATTGGAAGGGTAGTGTAGTGCAGAAAATACTTGGAAGTGTGTCCCTGGGCTGAAATCAAAGTGTTAGAAGAGACCTGTTTCTTTCTGGATGCTCTAGGGTAAAATTATTTTCTTTGCCTTTTCCAGTTTCTAGAGGCCACCTTCTGTCTTTGTCCCACATCCCCTTCCCTCTATCTCCAAAGGAGCCATGTTGGATCTAGTCTTTCTCACACTACATGTCTGTGGTTCCCTTTTCTAATTACTTCCTCTGTGTTTAAAGACACTTGTAATAACATTGGAGACACTGAATAATCCAAAGTAATATTATAATTTTTAGGTCAGTTGGTTAACAATCTTAACAACATCTTACCTGCAACCTTAATTTCCCTTTACCATGTAAGTTAATGTATTTACAGGTTTTGAGGATTAATGCATAAACAACTTTGGGGGAGACCATTATTCGGGCTACCACAGAAAAGGAATAAAGGTAATACATATGGTAATAAAAACATGTTGACTGCTCTGTTAGAAAAAGATTATAAGGACAAGGCTGATAACCAAGAGCTTAGTGACTATGTATTACATAATAGCTCTTAATGATATGTCTACCAGTCAGACTCTATTCAACCACATAGCAGTAGTGCATAATTTTTTCTTTTAAATTTGCAGTTAGAAACAGAGTTATCTTGTTTTAGCCATTAAAATATCTTTGATAAAGATTTGCAGGTAAAACTTTATTAAAATAGACTGAACATTTTACATGTTAATGTTTAAATTGTCTTATTTTTTTCTGGAATTGATCATAGAAAAAGGTATTAAAATACTTCAGAAAAAAATCTTTTTAATGGAAAATTATATTCACCTAGCTTAATAAATTTGCTTTCTATCATACTTGGAGTAAAATCTAAACAGCTGATTCTTGTCTCTGGCCCTTGAAGTTCTCATTCCTGCCTATACCTTTCCCTTCAGCTTTGGAGTTATGCACCTAATGTCAGTCATAGCAGCCTTCTTTCCGCTCCTCCAACGTGCTGAGGTTTTTCCTGCTGTCAGCAACAATCTTCCCCAGGACCCGCTTTTATTTTGGTTCCTTCCAGACACTTAGGCCTCACCATGAGTTAATCACTCACTAAGTCACTCACTAGTCTCCAGAGGGCTTTTCAGACAGTGAAAGCAAAACCCCATGCCCCACCCATCATTGTTTCTCAAATGACCTTTGCTTTCTCATATTTTCTTTCTAAGCACTTACCACTCACATACCAGTATTCTCATCTGTATGCTATACGTATTTTTTAAGTGGTCTTTCACCCTATTCTTAAAGGTAAGTTGTATCTAAGCACTATTATCTCCTCAGTGCTTAAAACAGTGACTGGCAAACATTATACACACAAAATAAATATGATAAGGGATGAATAAACGAATGAAGTGTTGAGAATTTTGATCATATATGATATATATTAATATGTGTATATATCATTGAAGAGCAAATGTAAGAGTAAATCTTATAAAATTTTTAATTGTTTTATTTTCTTTTGCACTAACAGGTGGAATTATGAAAGAAATAAGTTGTTTTCTGTAACCACAGAGAAGGAAAAAGGAAATCAGGGAGAAAATGGGACCAAGTAAATGAAAAAAAGTCAAACTAGGAAACTAGCTTCAGGCCCTAGCTAAAGCATACATTTTCCTATTACTATAAAATACACCATTGACTTAAGTTCTGGTTGGATGGAGGCAGGGCAAACAGAATACTTATGAAACAAATTATTTTTTCTTACCTGATAGTGTTACCCATCCGTGGTAAACTACATTTCTTTGATTTTATCTAATTTTATAAATGTGAGGTTTGACAGCTGAGAAATCAACACAGTTGTTTTCAGGGCCTTCGTAATGTTTAAATTATTTTAAAATAAAATGTTCGAATTACGATTTTTGTAGAACCATCACCACTGACATTTGCATAGTATTTTATAAAAAGAATGTTTATTTGCACATTGCTTTTTAATCTTCACAAAATCCCTGTAAGAGAAGCATAAGAATCCACTGCCTTCATTTAACAGTAAAGTTAAGTGACTGGTTCACTGCCACTGAACTCCAAGGGACTTAGGCAGAACCAGATCCAGCTAGTAAGCTGCTGAATTTGAAACTCTTCATATACATGCTTCACATGCACATGCTTCATGAACTGTGAAGTACTGAACAAATATTAGTTTTTGTTCCTTAGCATGTACCTGCAGCCACTTATTTCAGCGTCTTTATGTTGGATGCCATTCTGATAAGTAAAATATTTAAGATAAGGTGTCCATCAGCTATTCTGCCTTATTTCACAAAAATTCTTTCCAATTCTTCCCAGTAAAGAGTTTAAATATAAGTAAGAATCTCATTATGCTTTATAAACCATTCACACCAAATATTTCCCACTTGTGAGCAGTCAAGTGAATTTTTTCTTTGGTTAGTTTTTATGAACAAAAGAAAGTGAGAAGTTTTATTAAATAACAGTAATTATTTTGTATCAGAGATGTCATGATGCTTCATATGTGTAAGTTTCAAAGCCTAAAATCTAAGTGATTAAAATACTATTGGTAATTTCTCTTTAGTAAAAATAAGCAATGCACCAGCATTTGGAAAGAGCCCTTATAAAGTTGCACAATATTTTCAGGTCCTTGGTATATAACTTGGGGTTCTATCAAATGTACCCTGAATAAGACTGGTGAGAAGATGTAAATTTTGCCTTTTCCCTTACTCTTGCATGCTTCCAATCCTATCTTCAACAGCATATGGAAGAGCTGTTTCTTTATTTTGGAAATATGGTAATTAAATGAGAGATCAAGATAAGATATGGAAGTATATAAAACTTGTCTTAATCACTGAGAAGAATAACTTTTACAAATCTTTAAGGATAATCAAAATAAGAAGCAAATAAATAGAATCTACTAATTTTTATAGCTCAGGTTATAAACAAGTTTAGAACAAAATTGAAGTAGCCAAGCAGCCATGGTTAATTTAAAATAATTTTAGTTATTTTTTTCATATTTTTAAAATATAATGTTTATTATTTCTACTTGTAAATTGGAAATATCATGCCCAGAAAACATACTCTCTTTATTTGATAAATTTATGTACGCATTTATTTTGGTTTATGGTTCATATACCATTTGGATATATATATATATATTTTTTTTTCCATACAAACTAGCACAATTAAGATATATCAAATAATTGTGCTAGTTTATATGGAACAATGAAACAACAACCAAAAGCTCATTTAAAGTAAGTCAAGCATACAAAAAGAAAAATCTATGAAATATCTAGGACCACATTTAACAAGAAATCAACAAAAGCTATATGTCAAAAGCTACAAAATTTTACAGATGGGCACAAAGAATACTAAATAATTGGAAGGTCAATCATATTCCTGAATGGAAAGGCCTACTATTTCAAATATATATAAATATATATCTTTTGCACTTTCATTTAATTGATATAGTCAATGTAATTTTAATAATATGACAAAATTATTTTTTAAGTGAATTCTTCTTTTCATCTGGAAAAGTAAATATGCAATAACACGAGAATAGATCAAAAAAAGCAATTTGGAAAAGTAGAATCAAGATAATATGCTATACCAAATAATCAAACTTTATTTCAAAGTTACAGCAAGGAAATTAGTACAGTTTATTAAAACATCAAGAAATAGATATATGTTTCTATGGGAGTTTAGGGATTAAAGGTGAGCAGGAACAAATGGTTTATTTTGCAAATGACATTGTGGCAACTAACAATGTATCTGGAAAATAATTTAAAATTAGATTCTTACTCAAAACATTAAAATTTTCCAATTAAATTATGAGGCCTAAAGAATACTTTAAAGGCATAGGAATACTAGAAGAGAGCATACATTTTATTTTCCAATAGGCATGAATGAAACATAGAAACTGTAGTGTTGAACACAACAAAAACCAAAAAGGCAAAACTACGAAACCTCTACTTAGTAAAAGATTCTCATAAATGAAATTGAGAAGTATATTAGTTCAGAACCAATCAAAGGAAACCCCAGGTGAGAACTGGGAGGGGGTGCTTCAGATTAGAAGGTAGGAGACAATCTGGAGAAAACAAGGCAGGAGGTATAGGGAATAAGAGTGTTGGGCTTCCAACTGCAGTTACAAGAGAATTTCTGCCAGTCTGAATGGGTCCTCTATTCAGAGTCAGACATAGAGGATCACCAGTTCTTACTGGAAAGGGCCTGCCTTAGTGTCCCCACCTGCTCACTCATTGGCTGGTAGTAGCTCTTGGTAAGCACCTTAGTTGAGCAAACATGGCAGTTGATCCAGGGCGGGCAGCACTGGGGCCATAAGTCAATAATGTTACCCACAGAGGGAGAGAGATCTGAGTAGCATATTTTAATTTCCATTTCATAAGATAGGGGAAAAGACTAATATAAATCATTAAGAATAATATAGCCCAATAGAAATGGATAAGGACATGAGCAGACCTAGATAGTAAAAATATATTCATATAACAAAAAAATTTATGAAAATGTACTTAACATTTTTCATCAAAGAAAGATAAAGTCAAGTTGCAATCTAATACAAATGTTCACCTATCAGATTGACAAAAACATTAAAAGATTTAAATTTGTCATTGTTATACATATGGCAGTAAGAAATTTTGAAGGGTAACTGGGCCATAATTCTAAAAAATTAAACTTTCAGACTTTTGTACTGAATGAGTTTACTTCCAGTTTTCTAGTGCATCATTATTTATGATGGTTAAAATATTCAAGATATCCTAAATGTGCACCACTAAAATAATGATTAGATGAAGTATTTACTTACTTTGACTAAGTTTACAAATCAATAAAATAGCTATAATTCCCACTCATAGATTTTTTTAAGTGTATGGGACATAGATATGACATTTAAAGTTGTCAGAATACTAAACATGTCATATGTACTTAATATTCTATAGTAGTCATTAACACTGTGGACTAATATATGATTTAAAAAATTAGACAAATACACATATACTACTGAAATAGAATTTTTGATTTTAAGGACTGAACAAAGCAAGTAGCAGAAAAATATTAATGTAATATTTTAGAAAACAAAAAGGGGGAGTGGGAGAGGAGGGCGAGGGAGCTAAATATATGGTGATGGAAAGAGAAGTCACATTAGGTGGTGAACTTATTATACAACAAGTTGACAATGCACTGTAGAATTGTATGCCTGAAACCTATGTAATCCTTGCTAACAGATGTCACCCCAATAAGTCTAACAATAAAAATAAATTTAAAAAATTTAAAAAAAAAGAATCATGTAGAGATGATCCCATAGGACAAAGAGTGTGTGTGTGTGTGTGTGTGTGTGTGTGTGTGTGTGTCTACACATGTGCACACATACAGACCCCCACTGCTCCAAGTATGGTTTCCTAATCCATAGCAGTAGTATCACCTAAAAGCTTGTTTAGAAATATAATCTTGGGCCCACTCCAGACCTTTGTAATCAGAATTTAACAAAATCCCTAGATGATTCCTGGGCAGGTTACAGTTTGAACAGTAATGAAGGCCTTGTCTGGAGAGTTGCCCAGTAAAATATTATTACCTCTGGGGAATAGGATTGGAGTTTTCTTTTCTTCTTGTGCTTTTCAGAATTGGTGGTATTTTTTTTTTATAATAAGTACATGTCATAAAAATAACAACAACAAAAAAATCTATTAAAATGCTTGCAAGGACATGAGATCCAAAACTTTACTCCTGGAAGAAAACATAGGTAAAAAGCTTTGTGGCATTGGACTTGGCAATGATTTCTTAGATATGACCAAAATCACAAGCAACGGAAGCAAAAATAGACCAATGGTAAGACTACATCAAAAATGAACTTTTGTCATCAAAGGACACATCAACAGAGTGAAACAACAACCTATGGAATGGAAGAAAGTATATACAAATGTGATAAGAAGTAATAGTTGTAGAAGCCTACAATTTACCTACAGGGTCCAGCACAAATAATGTCCCTTTTTTATGAGCTGGTAATCTATACCAAATCTTTTATTACAAAATCATAAGTATGTAATTCTGTAACATAACAATATCACATTCAAGCATACTTTTGGTGTCATTTTACATGAAATATTCAAATTGCTGTCTACCTTGTGCAAGACATTCAAGTACAGGGTCTGGTGTCCCTTCTGCCAGACCCTGTATATCCAGAATATATAAAGAACTCCTACAACTCAATAACAAAAAAATCAAATAACCTAACTAAAAAATGAGCAAGTACTTGAATAGACATTTCTCCAAAGATGACGTACAGATGGCTAATAGGTATGTGAAAAGACAATCAACATTGCACCAGAGAAATGCAAATCAATCACCTCACACCTATTAAGATGGCTACTATCACTGTACACCTGAAACTAATGTAAAATAATATTGATTGTTAATTGTAACAAAATAAATAAAGATGGCTACTATAAAAAATAAATAAAACAAAAAGAGTATAAGTGTATGTGCATGCAATGAGAAAAATATCTGAACAAATAGCCTATACACTGTTAACAGTGATTCACTCTGGGGAATGAAAAGGGGTTAAAGATGGGGGATTTTATATTTATTCAACAAAGTTTTGTATTTTGTTTTGTAGTTTTAAAAGAGCAGCACTAATTATTTTTTATTTAATTTATGAAAGTAAAAAAACGAATGAAATGTATAACATTCCAAATAATATGGGGCTACATATAGTTAACAATTATGCATTTAAGAAACAAAACAAAAATGTATTATGAAACTAAATATTTCACTTAAAAATATGTTAAATATAGCCCAAATATTATTTACCTAATGTTTATTCATCCTTTAAAAAGAATACATATTTGGTTCTGATTTTTGTATTTTTGCTGCTAAAGCTTAAAATGTTTAGAAATTTTGTATCTCTAGGTCACTGTACAAATGGAAAATGAAAGTCTAATTAGGAATTAATGATGGAGTTCAATGTTAAAAGATGAATACAAATTCTATATCAAAAATTATTAGAACTTTAGCCCTACCTTTACCATAGGTTATTTTGTGTGTCTACTTGTGCTGGGTTGACCAATTTAAAAATATTACTGTAGAACCCAGCCACTCCCTTATTCTGAAAAATGCATCTTCAAGTCATTCGTTACAAGTGTTTTAAGCCATTCATATTGCCTGCCACCATGAGCAATTGGTTGTGTACACGATTTGCACTGAGACAACACTAATACTCTATTCATTTGGATAGAGCAATTGAAATATGGAGTATTGATGACCTTTCCCAGAATTTTGTAATTTTGAAGGAATTTCTTCTGTAGTTGCTTGGATTTTAGTGTGTGAATCAAAACTGAATTTGGCCATGTCCCCATATTTCACAACTGATCCTGTTCTGTGTGGGAAATAATGAAATCAATATGAATAGACAAAGGTGTGAAGTAGGGGAATGGGGAGAGACAGTGACAATATTTCAATGGTATCTAAGTTTTCCCTCTAATTGTTTCAATGGAAATTTCTGCTGTGAACAGTGGGATAAGAGAGGAGAAAGTATTGAGAGTAACACAGCTCTTACACTTTCAGAAAATAGACTGAGCGCTCTATGATGATGGCTACTTGTTCTTTTGCTCAATGTACAGGCTATAGGAAAAAAACAAAACACTTAAGAGAGTTGAGAATATTTTTGCATTCTATTCCCATAGGAAGTAATTATTAATTTACTTGCCAACTCAACTGTCTTTAGTTTTCACTTATCTTTAGTTTTCAATGTGTTACTAAAAAGAAACTTTGCCCGGCAGTTGCAATGTCCCAGGAAACCTCAAAAAGGACAAAGAATCTTATTGGTAAGAACTTCATAAATTTCATTGATCTCGTGGATTCAAGGAATGTCAAGGGAACAAATGATGTAAAATATCTCTTTCATCATAATTTGTCACATATTTGAATACGGTCTTAGAATAATCTTTAATATACAAGAAACTGTCTTTAATGCCTATTGTTATTTTAACAATTAGCTTGGGAGATGAAACAGATGAAAGAAATTTATGAACTATAAGGCAATTCAAATAATTTGCTCCTTTCTACACTCCAGTGAATGAGGAATTCAATGTTTTCCCATGTGCCTAGATTGCAGTATTATACTACTGTAACCATAGGGCATAGTTACAATTTTCATGTACAAATTTTCATAGTTACAAATTTTTAATTGTAATTTGGAAGAAGAAAATTCAAGTCCTGTTAGAACTTGGAAATATTAACCCTGAAGTCATTTTTTAAAAAATAATTGAATTGAATAAACATAATTGGGGAATGTCATCATTGTTCCAGGACTCAGTTTCCTCATAATGGAAAAAACTTGAACAACAAAGTCTTAAAATTCCTTTTTAGCTTCACAATATTATGAGGCAATGATTCAAGATATATAATTTAACAGGGCTGAATAAAAATTACTTCCTTGTTATTTAGAAAGAACACACATCAGTTAATCTTCTTTGAAAAGTATAATTGCTGTAAGTGCTTTTATCTTTCTATTTTTTTTAGGGCAGATTCATAAAGTTGCTCTGACATAAATTTAGCAAGTGACCTGAAATTAATGGGGTAAGCAGAACATTTGTGGAATCAAGTTAGCAACTAAGATAGTTCCATGTTCTGAAAATTTTGTGATCATTTCTTTATGGCTCTCTTTGCTTCCTTAAATGTTAACATAATTAATAGGTTTATAAATATATACATATATGTGTGTATGTGTGTGTACGTGGTTGTGTGTATGTAAATAATGAAAATGGGTTTATTGCCTTAACAAAAGAAAGGACTTATTTTTCTATTGCTATTTTCTATGGGGGAGGCTTAGAAGGAAGATTATCAAATTGAAATGGGGACAAATACATTCAATTAAACCTGACTCACTGGTTCTGCTTGGCTTTCTAAACCTTCTTGTTCATTTTCACTTTTGATATAGCTCCAAAATAACATCTTTAATTTCATCTATATTAAAATACATTTTTCTTTACCTTCTTCATATTTATATTATAATGATATATTTAATCATGATGCATTCATGTCTTAATATTAGAATATTGAAGATGACTTCAGTATTAGTTATGAACAATTGTGACTGTAGGCAAAAGTCTGATAAATGATCCCATAAATTGATGAAGACTTAATTTTTTTTTAATGAAAGAAGTATAGGGGTCTGGCAGAAGGTTGGAGAAGTATCTGTGTGATAAAAAAGGGTGGATACGCTTAACCTCATAGGCATCGTGTTTTGGTTCCCAGCAAGAAGGTGAAAGTTAAAAAAGCCAGAGAGAGCACGACAACTGAATGTTTTTCTTAGTTACTTCCAGCTGCTGTAACAAATTGCCATAGATTGAGTGGCTTATAAACAACAGCAATTTATTTCTCACAGTTCTGGAGGTTCGAAGTGTAAAATCAAGGCGTCAATTTGTTGGGTTCTGATAAGAGTCCTCTTCCTGGTTTCGGGTTTCAGACGGCCAACTTCTTGAATTCTCAAATGGCAGAAAGAGGTATGGCCTCTTTTAGAAGTGTACAAATACCATTCATGGGGGCTCCGTTGACATTACTTAATTATTATACCTCGCCAAGGCTCCACCTCCCTATATCATTGCATTGGGGATTAGGTGTCAATGTATGAATTTGGGGCAGACACAAATATTCACTCCATACTATTGTTCTGCTTGCAGATATTTCCAAGAAACACTACCAGGTGATTCTTGCATCTAATTGGCCAAAATTGTTTGCCCTGGCTACTTCTAGCTGCCAAGTGTTAGAAGATGACCGATTTTATCTGGTGTATTCCTCTACTCGCTCAAAACTGAGGTCATTAAGAAAGACTGAGAATGGATATTGAGTAGGCAATTAGAAGCACATACCACAACACATATCACCAGTGCCAAGGGAATTAGAGTATCTTATTCTCAAAGAAGGATTTCAAATGCAAATTGGCTGGTCATGAATTACTGAAAGGGCAGATTCACTCACATTGATGATTAAGTTTTTATTTGTGGTTTAACTTTCTTAATGCACATCATGATGCTCTTCCCTACTCCTTCTTACAGGCCATGGTTTTTATGGTGAATAAAGAGGGATAAATTTAGAGAAATGGCATAAAATATACATAACATGGAAGCAAGCTTAATATATGTAGTCTTTTAGAAAAGGCTTACCACTTTGAGCTGTCTTTCTGTACTTTCATGTTGGTAGTAGGGGTAGGGTAGAGTTTTTATACATTTTCCAAATTTTGCCAGTGAGACTGATGTTTATCCTCACTCACAATTGGGTGGCATATTAAGAGTTAGTTGTTATTAATGCCACCTCTCGGATGAGGAAACTGATGTTCAGAGATACTAGGTGACTTGCCCAAGATGATGATCTTTACTGAGCATGTAAAAGTTACAAAATTTCTTAGGAATAATTCATTTCAGAATTACTTAAGAATATAAAGTTTGCTTATAAAACTGAGAGTTCCTATTGTAACTGAATAGAGAGAACATCACTGTTCAGACACATGAACAAAGATAGGGGTTATGCTTTAAATGACATGAAGGATTAAGAAACACATCATTACAAAACACGAACAAATAACCATTACTGAGGTCTGTTGTTCTTCAATATCTCAAGTGCTATTCATAACAGCACATTGTTATGTAGATAAACTATAAACAATTTAATAATGAATTCCAATAAAAGATTAGGGTAAAATCTTCCTGTTGTTTATAGCTTGATGGTCCAAACTAGATCTCCATTCCTTTTTTTTATTAATAACCCTTGTAATTAAGAAATAATACTAAAAGTTATTATAAGAAGCAAATACATAAAACCAAAAACCAAGTATAAACAAATCCGTGTTTTTGAGTCTTTATTATGAATCAGGATAGGAGCTTAGGTCTGTTGGATGACAAAGTCCTTGTTCCTAATCTTCACAGTAACACCACATGGTATGCATTGCTATTCCCATTTTAGAATAAGGAAACTAGGAGTATGGGGGTTAAGTCATTTGTCAAAGGCAAGATTAGGCTTCAACCAATCATCTATCAAAGGTAACCCTCTGAGCTTCTTTCTTGTACTTCGCAGCCTCCCTGTAGTGTTGCCTCCTCATTAATATTCAGCCATCATCATCATCATTATTTCTGCTACCTAGGTTCATTTCCTTCCAAATTTCTGAGTAAACTGATACCATCTTGTTAATTTCTCCTCAAAAATGCTCTTGTAGAAGATGACTTCTTTTGGACTATTTCTTCTAAAGACTTTTAACCCCTTTTGCAAAATGTTATCTCTTTTGTTTCCAGTGTCTCTTCTCTATGGGCTTCTTCCCAAATACCCATACTGATATGAGAGAAATTAAATCTTCTAAGTTGATTCTCAGCACAGAGATGCTTTGCATTGCCTGGGATCAACTCACTCCTTCCCTCTCCCACAGTTGGCTCACATTTATCACTTAGTGCATTTTTTAAGGAACTTATGCTTATAGTTTTGCAATACAAAAATATCTGTTTGAGGAAGGGATCATTTAGTTGGAAGAAATAGAAATCACTCATCCAAGTTTAAGTTCATTAGAGTGAACATATTTTTACTTAAATTCAAGTGGGGAGGGAATTTTAGCCAGCCTTATTTACTATAGACTTAAATGGAAGCAGGAGGGAAAGTCAGGGGCTGAAGCATACCACTTGATGACTACATGGACTTTCTTCTCTCCTCATCTCCCAGGTTCTCTCTTCCTCTACCTCTCCAGGGTCAATTCTTTCTTCTAACGCATTGCTGAATAAGTTAGATTGCCCTCAATCTACATGAAGTCAGAGTTCCCCAACATATCTCCTTCAGATGGTTTTCTGAATCTCATTATTGATATTCTTACAAGATTGTATGTGAAAAATAAGAGGATGTTCTGTTTTCCCATGTGTCAACTTTCCTCTACTGGCAGAATTAGCTGTGGTCCCCTGAAAGGTGGTGTGAATAGAGTCCTATTGAATAGGAGCTGTTGAGAAGGAGTAATTTCAAAGCAGGGCAGTCATCCAAAAATTTACTAATTTGAACTCTTAACAGAGTTGCAATAAAAGATAAAATGTCTAGCAAGGGAAGCTTGGCAGTATAATTCATCCATATTCTTTATAATAACAAGAGTTAACTATACTATCATGCATTGCTTACTATTCACCAGGAGTTTACATGTGATATTCCTCACAACAATCCTGTGAGGAACATATCATGATTGTTAACATTTTACATGGAAGGAAGCTAAAAGAAATTTAGTATTATCCCCATTTTACGGAGAAGTACATTTTATATAGAAGGAAAGTGAAAAAATATGCTGTTTAGAGAAACCAAATTATTTCTGACACTGATGGGTAAATAGAAAAACTAGGGATAGGAACCTAAGCAATTTGGCTCCTGAGTCTACACACAAAACCTTCATGAAAATTGTTTTCCATGATTGTTTTAAAAGAAAATAATTCTCTTTTACTAATGTTGCTACTTATCCTCTTCAGGAAAGTGAATCTTACCTTCTCCTAACTCACCTATAGGATGGCAACACAAAACTCAGACTCGCCAGATGACAGGGCTTTGACATAATTCAACTTAAAATATTTGGTTCAATATTTTAGCATTTTAGTGTTTGCTCTTTGTACATAAACAAAAAGTCTGAGAACATAAAGTCAAGCAGAAAGACAGAAATTCTTTCTATTAGAAAGTAAAATTTGAGAAACTATATTTTCAGAGAACTGAGGTTGATGGTGACTGAAAGCCACTTGAGTCTGATGGCTCTTTGGTGGTCTATATGATACACATTGGTGGTTTCTCTCTTGTTACTCTTGGATTAATGTTCGAACCACTAAAACCACTTATGAAGTTGGCACTTGTAATAGGAAATTCAGTTCCTTATCTTGGGAATCCTCTAGCAGGGAAAGAATCATCTCTTTAAAAAGGCTTGAAAAGACCAGAAGG
The DNA here is from genome assembly GCA_004026885.1 of Lyroderma lyra. Lineage (NCBI taxonomy): Eukaryota > Metazoa > Chordata > Mammalia > Chiroptera > Megadermatidae > Lyroderma > Lyroderma lyra. Next base: position 59,885 of record PVJL010001586.1, on the reverse strand, counting down.
GAAAAAAATAACTCACAAACATTCTCTACTGTAGCATCATCTCTCCTTAAGAGATTTTTATTTTAAGTGTAAAATGGTATAAAGTTGCACAACAGAGACTAACTACAAGGAGAAACAAGCCTCTCTCCCTCTTTCCTTTGCCTCTCCATCTCCCCTTTCTTTCTGTGTTTCAGAAAATTATTAACAGCTGTATCTTTATAACACTATTTCAGAATATCTTACCTTATCATGACTTATAAAACTAAAATTTTTAAAAAATATAATTTGCTATTGTTATTTACATGGTTTTGTTTAGGAAATATCTAATAGGAAAATATTTTTATAGTTATAACTCTAATGAGTAATTTATCAGAATAAAATTGAAATAATATAGTCAGCGAGTTGATCTAAGAAATTACATACTCAGTATTTTTCTATGAGCTGTGTAATTCTCATTTTGTGCTTAAAAATCATAGGCTTTAGTTGAGGAAATGTACAGTGTGATTCATATAATTTATATATGGGTTTTCATATGCCCTAATGAAATCTTCATAACACAAAGTCAACAAAGTACCCATATGTGTCTCCATAGTGAGACTTAAGAGTACTAAATACTAAAATATTAAAGGAAAAACAAATATATTTTTAAAGGGTCAACACTTTATGTACTCACAGTATAAACTATTTCTTTTCTACTTTAAAATCTCTTTAATTTGAATCATTCAATCCTAAAATTTTAGTGGGTCACTCAATTTGATATAAACATATCTTTTAATTTTTTTATTGTTAGACTTATTGGGGTGATTGGTTAGCGAAAACTACATAGGTTCCAGGTGTACAACTCTGTAGTGCATCATCTACATTGCAATATGTGTTCACCACCCAGAGGCATCACCGTATACTTCCCCTCCCTCCTCTCTCACCCTCTCCCTCCTCTCCCAACCCCTCCACTCTTACCCTCAGGTAACCACTAAATGATTGATTGTGTCCATGAATTTTTGTTTCTTTGTTGCTTTCAGTTTTATATTCCACACATGAGTTAAGTAATATGGTTCTTGGTTTTTTCTGTCTAGCTTATTTCACTTAGTATGAGGTTCTCCAGGTCCATCCATTTTGTTGCAAATGGCAATATTTCATCTTTTCTTACAGCTGAGTAATATTCCATTGTGTATATGTACCACAGCTTCTTTATCCAGTCATCTGTCGCAGGGCACTTTGGTTGTTTCCATGTGTGGGCCACCATAAATAGAGCTGCGATGAACATTAAAGTACATGAGTTTTTACAGACTAAGGTTTTTAAATTTGGGGATAGATACCCAGAAGGGGGATTGCCAGGTCATATGATAACTCCATTTCCAATTTTCTGAGGAAGCTTCCACACTGTCCTCCATAGCTGTTGTACCAATTTTCATCCCCACAATGAGATACCACCTCACACCTGTGAGAATGACTATTATCAACAAGACAAGGAATAACAAGTCCTGGAGAGGGTGTGGAGAAAAAGGAACCCTTGCACACTGCTGGTGGAAATACAGATTGGTGCCTTTTAAAAATAACTTAAAATTTTAAAATCAATTTATAAACTATATAAGTTATATTTATCTGGGTAAAAACTGTATTTGTCTCTATCTATATGTGAAACAACAAAAATTCTAGCCTCCCTGTAAAAGTTTTTGACTGCTCAAAGTAGTAAAAAGTCTAAAAACAAAACAAGTAATAAAAATGCAACCATTCTTTAATACTGGACCTTTAAAAAGCATTGTTGGGAGGCCCTGGTTGATATCCCTCAGTGGCTCTTCTACAAAACATAGTGTTTTCTTCTTTCCAAAATTTCCACACCCCTTAGTTAACTGAGAAATTACTTCTTCATAACTGATTTCAATCTTGCCTTGCCACTCTGTTTCTCCAAATTCCTGGTCTGAGTGTTTTCATTCACAAATTCTTTCCACTTCTCCAGATTCTGAATAACAAAAGTCTGACAACAGGGGTAGGAGCTGGGGGATGTCTTAGAAGACAGGATAAATAAATGAGTTGAGCAAGGAAAGTAATAATATAACCTCGGTGTTCTGAGTGCTTGTGGTCAGTGTACGTGCATGTGTGTGTCTGAGAAAAGCAGCCTGGTGGCAGGAAGTGATGATGGTGGTGATCACACTTGTATTAATAAATGTTTTCCCATTCACATTCATATTTATGATCTATATCCTTATTATAGTCATGTGTTTGTAGCTTAGATGAAACACTGATGAAAATTCTGATTAATTCTAATAGTGATAAGAACTAGTGTAGATGACTCCTCACTGGGCTCATCAGTTTATCACCTTTTCTAGAAGATTTCCCACAACAAGTCTTAATGCTTTCACCTTTTGAATATAGCAGAAATTGTTCAAGGCATCATTTAAAATCTGTTTCAAAATTGATCATTTTTCATAAAATTTAATGAGATGAGGACTTATGAAAACACACATGAAAATTTAAATACCAAAATTCTAAATTTAAAAAATATACAGATACATATGCACATGTGTGTGTATATATATTGCGTGTATATATATGCATATATAGGTAAAATTTTTTACTAAGATTATTCTTTAAATTATGAGGAAGAAAGTTGCTTGGAAATGGTAGGACTTCTATCACTCCTCAGTCACATACAATTGACTATTTCATACACACTGGGTTTAATTGTGTAAAATGGGGAAAAAGGTAAAGATCTAGGCCAAATCATCTTACATTTTGTTATTGATAATTACATTGAAAATTAATTTAAAAACCTATATAAACTTATTTTGATTTATTTTAGATATCCTTCCGTAAAGAGGAAATCAGTTTTGAATTTGCTTCCACCTACAGAACATAGCATGCTAAGTGTAGAGACCCATATGATATTGTTGTCACGTTTCTTCCTTTTGCTTCTATTTTAAAAATCTACAATTTAAAATGTTGAAAATATACATAAAATCTGTGATAAAAATAAATGCTACTATAATTTTTTTCCAGCACAATATCATTACACATGAACAAGAGGTCAGGAATAAGTATCTGGAAAACATATTATCCTTCACTAAAACAGGGGAAATCTTATAAAGGTTCCAGAAAGTTGACCTCTTACTATAAAAGAGAAGCGACAGACTCTAGAAATTCCTTCTATAGTTTTACATTACTTCTGTTCTGGTTGTAGGTAAGGGTGGGAATTAAATAAACATGAATAAATAAAATAATTGCATAGAAGGGAAAGGTAGCAAACGCAGTAAACTGAAGTACTAGAACAAGCTTGTACATAATTTATCTAGAAAAATTATGAATTTATTTTTCTTTCTATAATATAATTTTTCTGTGGTATCATTAGATATTAAGTAGAACATAAAATGATTTAAAAGTACATAATATACAAAGTTATTCAAATAGAAATGCATAATTAAGAGATCCACTTTAAGAATTGAAAATTAGTTCTCTGAGGAGATCCTACAATTTTTTTTATTGCACCACGCCCCGTTTATAGTTTCCATTCACTGTAAGAAACTTCTCAGTTTAAGCTAAATGTTTCAGAAGTCCTGAGCCTCAGAAAATAAGGCACACACAGCTGAGAAAAAGTTTTGTGATGTAGAGTACCGGTTGAGCATAGAGACTCAGGAGCCACACTGCCTGGGTAATTGTCAGCTCTGATGTTCAACTGCCTTCTAATCTCATTTTTCTGTACATCAGTTTTCTTAGATATAATGTTTAGACAGTATATTGTTAATGCCTTTTAAAAATTTAGAAATGTAGTATGGCTGCCAAATTTATAAAAGAAAATACAAAACTACTCAGGTTTCAGAAGCAGCAAAAATATTCTCTCTCAATTTACATTTTACTTTCTTTAGAACACTTGCTCTAATGATTGTTAGACTAGCTTCAAAACATGCATTATTATTATTATGTAGTAGTAGTATTAGTTTGCAATCAGATACCAATTAGAAAAAAATTTTAAATAGATAGTTTTAAAAAAGTGAGGTAGTTTTACAAGTTTGATTAACTGGCTCATTTAATATACAGAGACATGACACCTCTGTGGAAAATATTAAAATATTGTTGTTATATCGCTATGTAGATCAGCTATACAATTGCATATTCTTTTGAAGTGTGTTAAAGTTATTTTCAGTGTGAGTAATGGTAATGTGACCCTTTTATACACATTCGATAATATGTTAGTTAAATTTTACAACTGAATATTTGTTATTTTTGAATACTTTAAACAAAAAATATATTAGTCAGAATACTTGAAGGAAACAGAAGGCACAATCTGGGATGATTTGGGAGAGAGTTTAGATAAGGGATACTTTGCAGAGGAGTGACTGGGTTAGGGGAACTGGGGACAGATATCGAGTATCCTAGGTTCTAGCCATAGCAGAAAGCTGAAGGGGCAAAGGATAAATTGGTCTTATTAGAGGCAACTACGGGCTGGAGCTATGGAAGGGTGGTGGCAAAAAGGACTGTATTCTTAAAGCACTGTAGCCACTGCCAGAAAGAATTACAATGACAAGTTGCAGAGCAAATGGGGCAAAAATAGCCCCACCGATATTAACCAATACAAATATTCTATTCAATCGTTTCTCTTACTGCCTTCTTCCAGTGCCTCTCATTGATGGACATTACTCCAACAAAAGCCAGGGAGCAAGAGAAACCAGGTAGGGGCAGTTTCTAGGGAATAAAGAAGGGAAAATGATGAATCTAGGGTTTCAGGGTAGGTGTCAAATAGAAAATAATTAGCACTATAAATGTGTTTAAACTGTATATACATTACATCAAAATCCATATTTCCAAAGCATTTAGATTTGGTGTCACTTCACATTAGCCACATGATGATTTCAGTGGGGTAATAATAGCCAAACCATGAACCCACAACTATCACAAATATAACTCCACTCATTAAAACTCCTTAAATTGAATACAGGCAAGGTATTTTTTCATTGTGTTTCAAGGTTTCCTAAGCAGCTTTCTTGGTAGCCAACCATCTATAACAAATTAGGTAAATTAGATGCATTTAGTCAATTAGAACTCTGGCTTCATTGACCAAAACAAAAACTGAAGAGGATTATCTCATATGAAATAAGTATGAGCAGTTTGACTCACTAAATGCATGATTTCCCACTCTATTATCAATATAAAATTGTTTCCATTTATAGTTTCTGCCAATCAACATAATGGTAAAAGGAAAGCTAGAAAAAAGGGCGAAGAAATTAAGTGTGCACCACTTCTGCAGGCTGAAGGAATAAATGAAGAAGATAAAGTGTGAGAGACTACTACTGACAAATCGCATCCACCTGTCAGGTGGTCACAGACTACCTCTTTCAATCATCGTCTTTCTTGGAACAAGCTACTTGCTCTTTCTAGCTCCCTTATTACACTGTTACCTATTTCTTCTTCTTTATTTTTAATTCAACAATATTCAGTGTTACATAATTAGGAAGGTTTTTTTCCCCTTATGATGCTATTAATATGTTTAAAGGACATAATAGAACAAATTATTGCTGTGCAGTTGCTATTGATGCCCTAAGATAAGGAAGTACTGATCCCCTCAAAAATCCAAAATGCAAATATAAATTTGGAGATTTCTTCTACTTATAGCAGGCTATTAAAATCAATTATAAGCCTAAATATAACAAGGCTAACTAAAGTTTTGGTAAATGAAGTAACAGGGTAAAATAAAGGGAATTCAAGAGAGACTAATCTCAGATGACTGATATTTAAGACCATGCTTTTATGCTGTATCCCATGTTTCCTTTGTTGATTTCTATTTCCCATCTATTATGGTTGTTTTAAATCTGTGGTTCACTGATAGTGACAAATCCAGAGAGGCTGTTGCCTTTTAAAAGTAAATACACAACAATAACTTAAAGAGGACATTTCCTTTTCATTTAAAAAGAAAAAAATAAACCATAATATTACAGGAGGTACAGATAGGTAGTTAGATATAATTTTCTTAACTCTTCAAGGCTTGGTTCAATCATCCTCAGGAAATACTTGTATATCCCAATCCAACTCTGGTGAATCACTGATAAAGTCTGTACAATAAACAACTAACAATTAACACTTGCGGTGTTACTAAGTGGGAAGGAGTGCAGAGGGAAAGGGGTTGAGTATAACCCTCACACTTTCATTGTTCAAAGAATCCTGTGTTCTTTGTGAGGGCACCAAAGGATAGTCGTATAGAACTAAGAGTAAGTCCTCCCCAGGGAGCACAGTCTCAGTGAGATGCCAGCTTGAGCTGAAGAGGAGATGAATTTCAAGTTGCTGAACACCCCCATGCAGCAGTAAAAAGATGGGATATCGATATGCTCAGCTGCATCTTGTTAAAAGCTTCCTGCGGGTTGGCAGAATGAAATCTTTATTTAAAACACACAAACGATTGTCAAGGGAAGGATGGAACGGAGAACGCAGTAGAAGGGCCGAATGCTTTGCTTACCCCACTGGAAGTAACAGAAATGGAGAAGTGGTCACATTGTCTTTGCAGCAACAACAGAAAAGGTGACTAACACCACCACATCAGCAACCATCTGCTCTTCCCATGGTTTCAAGATGCATTATTTCTTTTATTATTAATTATATGTGTTTCCGAGGGAGGGCAAATATATTATCACAAATAGCAAGAGAGGAAATTGTTTCTACTGCCACTTGGCATTAAGTACAGTAGTGTACGTAATGAGTGGTGATGACAGGAAACACAGCAGCAGCACTGAGCTCCAGCATCGCTCAGACCAATCCGCTCCCACTCCCTCTTGGTGGAGGCTTTGTAAAAGAAAGTTCATGTAAAACCATTATTGAACACTGACAGGAAGGAACTGAGACAGGAGAGTGTATATTTGTGCAGGGGGAGAAGGAGGGAGGGAGGGACAGAGGAAGAGAAGGAGAGGGAGAGAGAATGAGTTAGTCATCATCTTGCACAGACAAAACCGTAAGGGGGCAGGTGCTTTGCATTATTACAGAGATAGACATACGAGTACACTTGCACAGATGGTGTAAGTCTTTTTGGCGTATATGCTATCATTTCCAAGAACAGCTTTAAGTGATAATGACTGTGTGCATGTGAACCCTCTTGGATGAGTGAGCTCAGTGTTTTTCAGGAGGCGGAGCAGGGAGCCAGGCAGGGAAGGGTTCACAAGGGTCACTCCTGAAGAGCAGAAGGGCATGGCAAGCAATGAAGCAGGCATGAAAAGAAAAAGGTGAAACGACCCGGGGGAACATGTCACCTATATTCATTAAGCTTTATTTTTCTTTGGGGGAAAGTGCCATTTCTGGTAGTGGGTCATGGACAGACAAGGAAAGCAGATGGCCCACGACTTTTTGTTTTCTTGCACACCGTGCTTCCAGCACCTTTGACCAGAGAGTACTTGGAAGAATCTCTGTTGCATTCATACAAACAGGATCATTGTTTCGGCTTTTTATTTTCTTTTAAGCGCTAACGTAGTGACGATGCTCTTGTTGCCATAGCTGTGTGCTCCGATCAGACAGAAGTGACGGGTAAAGGGATAAAAGCTTTCTGCCAGATTTCTTCCATCCTGCCCACCCTCTTTCCCAGCAACAGACTTTTCTAGCTTTGCACAGGGAATCCAAGTTCCGCTGACGTTCCCCTGCTGCCCGAGTCTGTGATTCCCCACCTCAGAGGCGCTGACCACTGGACGTTGGGGTACTGAAAGGCGGGGAACGTCTCAGCCCGTAATGCCGTCCGCGTCCTCTCCTTAGTGAGGAGGCTGGCTTCCAGCAACTCATTCACAGGTTGTTCGCTTCTCAACCACCAACTTGGCAGAGCCCTCTCCCTCCCCGCGGCTCAGCCGAGCTGCCAAGCACCCCGACTTAAAATTGCATCCAGTATCTGAGATGCACAGCACCCCTTGCGCAGGAAGCTTCGGCTCCCCTCCCCTGCTCCTCCGTAAAGTGGGTTCTTCATAAGCACGGATTGTCTTGCAGATTAATTCTCTGTCCCTAGCATTTTTAAACCCACCGCCCTTCACCCTTACCGCTAGCTTCCCTCAGGAAAAAAAAATCATAGAACAATCGCAAGCACGGAAACACCTGAAGAAGCTCCATCGGGATGCACACCTGGAGAAGTCCTCTGTGGCTTTAGCGGTCGGGAGTCGCCTGTGACTGACAGGTCTTCGTCTCCCCGCGGCTGACCGCCTAACCCTGAGCCCTGGGATCCTGTCAGGGTCTCTGGGTCGCGGGGCCGAGCTGGTTGGAGCCGGGGCAGCTCGGGGTCGCCGCCCGGGTCCCGCCTCCTCCCGCCCCGCCGCCGCCGCCGCCGCCGCCGCCGCCTCCGGGTTGGGCGCTCGGAACACCCCGCGCCTCATCCTCGCTGCCGCCGCTCCCGCCCGCTGGAGCCCGGCCCGCGCCGCTGGCAGCCATCAAGTGGCTCGTTAAGGAAATGCAGGTGAGTGCGTGCGGCGGGGCGGCTGCTGTGGAGACGTGGGGTGTGTGTCTGTGCGAGCGAGCGGGAGGAAGAGGGAGCGCCTGCGAGCGAGCGAGCGGGAGCGGGAGCGGCCGGGAGGTGCTCGGCGCCTCGGCTCCCCGCCCCGCCGCGCCCGCACCCGCCGGCCCGAGCGCGTGGGGCACCGCCTCGCCCTGACAGCCGCTCGCCCCCGCGCGTGGTCGGCGACTCCTCCGCTAGGCGCTCGCGGGCCTCCCCGCCCTGCGCGCCGCGCGCCGCGCTCCCCGCCCGGCCCGAGCCCGCTCGTGCTCCTCCTCCTCCGCCTCCTCCCCGCGCGCGCCGCGCTGACAGGCCGCCTCGGCGGCGAGGGGACAGGTACTCTGCCTCCAGAATAATTGGCAGGACCCAAGCAAGCTTTCGGAGCACCCCGGTTTCCTTCTGCCTGGGCCCCCTCCATCCGGAAAAGAAGACCCCACTTTTGAAACAAACCGAACCGGAAGCACCCTGCGGGAGCCCGAGCGCCACGGGCTGCGGTGCATGTGCTGCCCTTCCTTGCAGTTTATTCTGGGCCTGTGTGGAATAGAGACCTTTCTGTAGCTGACTGGTGGGAAAGAGAAGGGAAGACTCCTCGGGGTTTCCACGGAGAACCGGAGCGGCTGCTTCCGTAAGTGAACGGTGCTTCTCTGTGTCTTGACTCAAAAGTGAGGCGGATGCTGCATGCTTTCCCCCCCAGTGGCATGGCCAGTGTGTTCGCTTTACCGAGGAAGGAGTTGACGTGTAACTTCAGTAGTTCCTAATTGAGAAGTGGTTCGCTAAGCATTAATTTTTTTTTTTTAAATTTTTATTTTGAGGGAGAGGACTGAGATTTCAGTATGGGCACCCTTACTGGAGATGGGATTTTTAAAGGCTTGTGGTTCAAGGACTGTTGGGAACGTTGTTGGTGAAACGTTGGTTGGTTCTAAGATTTGAGGATGGTTACCCAGAAAACGCTTGAGAATCCTAACTCTACTGTCCTCGTCCTCCCACCCCGCCCCCCACCTCCGGCTACCTGCAACCTCAACCTTAATTCACACAAACTCCCATCCTTCTCAGACTTCGCTTGGTTGCTTGTTTTATCTTTAGTTCTGAAGAGAACTTGCAAAAAAAAAAAAATGGGTCAAGGGAAAGTTAAGATGCTTTGAAAGACTGGAAGAAAATCCTCTTGCCGCTTTTCAGTGCTTGTAGGTAGATGTGGAGAAAAATCTTGGAACTAGCCTAGTTTGGGGAATTTGATGCAATTAATTTGGAGAGGGGATATGAAAAATGGTTTGCAGAGGACAGGAGCTAGGACTGTGACTTTGACACAGCAGGTTATAAACTGTGACAGGGGCTCAGCAGCCAGTGACAGATTTAAGGTGTCTCTAGGGCAGAATATCTCTGCATCAAAAACTTTTGCAGGCAGTATTACTCTTGGGGCTAGCATTACCATGTCAGGAGCTGCAGCATTTCTGTAAAAACAAGTAGGACACTCTTCCACTCTCTGTGAGAGGGTTCGTGATATCTTTAAAATATCTATGGTGTATCATTTGCCAATATTTTGTAATATCTAAATAAAACCTTTGTCTTATGTCAGGAAAAATATAGTTGAGTCAGTTTGTTTTGCACAAGAGGGAGAGAATCAATAACATTTCAGCATTTTTTTCCTTATCACTGCCAAATGGACTGTGAATCTAATTCTTCTTGCATTGTTCCATATACAGTAGATACAGTAGGAATTGCAATTTAGATAAAACAAAACGGATTTTAAGCAAATTCAAAGTTCTTTGACAATGACACTCTTACTGACTAGTGTAAAATAGTGATAAAAAAGTTTCTGTTTTCTCTTTGACTTTCAGTTTTCTGTCTCAGAATAAAACACACTTTTCTAATCAAATCCCTTTAAGAGTTATAAACCAGGTTGAAAATTAAAACTACTTATCTCACAGATAATTTCAATTCAACAAAACACCTTCCTATCAAATACCTGAGGCCTCGCTTATATTTATTGTTTATAATGGTAAAGTGAATAAATTTTATCTTTATATTTATTCAAGTAAGTGTATAAAAGCAGCAGTTGTCATTCTCCATTGATTTAAAATTTTTAAGTGTAAATTAATGTAGTGTTTAAAAAAAGGAAAGATCTTTTACAGTTGTTACAGTTATTTAAGGTTGAACACTGAATACCTTGAGACATAAGTTTTTAGTATAATGAAATAACAGTAGGACAATTGATGACTTTCTTGACATGAAATTATCATACATGGAAATCATTTTGGAAAGATATGTCATTGTTTCTTGTGTATTACTTTATTACTTATCCAAATGGGTTTCCTTAGAGATATTACTGCTCTCAGCTGCTATTTCTATTATTGGCTTAAATGAATTTAAATAATTTAAAATGAAGCCTGTGGTTGATCAAATTTGGTTTATAGCATATGACCTCTACTCATTTGTGACCTTAAATGGCTGAGAGGATGTCTGGTGTTTGAAAAAACAATTATTGAAATAAAAAAGGTAAGATTTTACCAGAATAGCCAAATATAAGAGTGGTTTAAACATGTTATTACATATATTATTACTATTGGACAGATGTATTTTCCACAGTAGAAAAGGCATGACAGAATTGCTGATCCTGTTCAAATATCTGAAAGCAAAGATTTACAATTAACATGAAAACTAATCTGACATACATCCTACCTCTGTTATAATTATGTCATAGTGCTGAGGAAAATAGCCTGAATGAAAAGCTTTGCTAGTAAAGCTGCACATATTATATATAATCACTGCCTTTTATAATAACAGAGAAAAGAGTCAAAGTTATATGGGGTGATTTAATTGTCAGGTATTTATTTATTTGTTTGTTTGTTTGTTTGTTTGTTTTCCCACCAGCTTTCTGTGCAATACAGATGTGGTTGCAACCTTAAAGTTGAAAGAAGAAAGTTGCTAGTGTCAGCAGTAATGTGTTTTATTATGCAGTTGTTCTTGTTATTCAGATCAGATAATGGCCCGATGAAATACATAAGCAGTCTGCAGGGAATGAATGATTAATTCCTCTAACGTGTGCTTACTAAAGGACTTCTTACTAATAAAGCACTGTATACCTGCATTTGCTTACAGTTGCAGTTGGTGAAGGCAAGCATATTTCTCTTCTCTTTTAATATTAACATAGAATTTGCAGGTCTTGTTCTGTAACTGTAATAACTTAAAGGTAGTGTTCTGGACAACATGGTCATATATTTTCTGGAACCCTTGGACACGATTATTATTTTCTTAAACATTTTAATTTAGAAAGTAAGACATTGTTAATTAGATGTGTGATATCAAAAGGCAGACCTATTTTTAAATTACATTTTGTTTTTCCCTCTATGTGATGACATTTATCTCTTCCATGAATCAGTAGGATTAAGTTACAACCTACAAGTACAAAGGACATTTTTCTTTAGCAATGTTAAGTATAAGAGAAAAGCTAAAATTTGCTGGTTATATAAAATAAGTAGCTGGATACTATATTAAAATTTTAGAAATGGCTAATAGTACACATGAAAATTGTTCTGTTTACCACTGGTGTAAATTGTTTTGCAGTTAAAGAAGTATCATTAATGTAACTTTTAATATCTCTACGTTCCAATACTGGATTGTGGGAGAATGGACAAATCTTATATGGTAATTTAAGAACACATGACCCGAAATGCATGCTACACATTTTACTTTTACCCACTTAATATCTTCTTTTTTATAAGTTTCTGAAAAATGTGATTTTCACAACAGATTAATTGAATATACCTATCAATATGTCTTCATCTATCAATCTATCTCTCACACTTAATGCAACAAATAACTTTATTTCAGGATTCCTCTGTTGTTTGGGAAAAAAATGCCTTAATATTAGTAATGTCTTTTTGGATTTACATTTATACTGAATTAAAAAAAAACTAACAATGCAAATGATATGATAATATATATTTGACAATGCTCATTTGAAAGTTATAGTGAAAATTGGATGGATAACATGTTGTATCTAGTTGAGTGCCATTTGGATTTGTTTATCTCCATATATGTTTATTTACATGCAAATTCTTTATGACTACTGTCAGTTCATTGGGTTTTTATCAGAAAGTTCTTAATTATGCATAAAGAATAAATGAATTTCCATTGGTACAATCAATGTACAAGTTAATTGTACTTACAGTCATGTTGAGCTTTTTCAAACTCTTTTAAAATATGTTGAATAAGGAATAAAAATTGAACGTTACTCACTAAGTGAACTCTTAGGTAATGGTAGAATCAAAGGTTTTGAGTTGTCCTCTCCTCGTTGTAATCGTCTGGATGACTTCAGGGAGGAAAGCTGTACTCTCTGTAGAGAGGTTTTCTCCTCTGTCAAGTACAGAAATTGAGCTACAATTTGAAACTATTTCAATTCCAAAATCTAATGAAACAATCTAATATAATTAGTAATAAAATTACTAGTAATATTTAGCAAATTGTCTGATTATACTGTGACCACTGAAAAATCTATACAGGGGTTAGGGGCAACCATCTTGCTTGAAGGAGGGCTAAGGGATTGTCCTGAAGCCAGGTTGGCGGTGTCTGGACACTATTGCTCTGTGGATTCAATGTTTATTTGAGGTGGTTTTGGAGGAGGAAGATGGAAGGAAGGGGACGGTTAAAGTTCCTCTTATCCACCATTTGCTACTGAAAGAATATTGTATGTATAAGTATCTTTGGATTTATTATTCTTTTTAACCCCAGAAGGGTGTAAAAAGGATAAAATCAATTGCTTTGTATCTTCTGACTTTCTTTTTGCTCCACTTAATTTTGTCATGTATGCTAATTTACCATATCATGTTTAGATAAATATGCACAATTTCAGTAAACCCTTGTTTTGTTTTCTGAGATACATATTATAGACGTTCCCAGCTAGAAGCAACCATAGAAAAATTTATTTCAGCCCTATATTTTAAAGAGGAAATCAAAGACTTGAAATATTAAGAACTATAAAGTTGAGATGAATTTTCCCAGTTCACAAAGAGGTTTTACAACTACATCATAGAACATTAGTCTCTAAGATCCCACATTGACAAGTAATACACATAGACAATCATTTATATACCAATTAGTAAATTATCAATATGATAATTTTAGTTATGATATAGGATACAATACATTCCCTCTAAAAATATTTTATAATGCCACAACTTACAATCATGGACTATGAACACAGAGAACTAGTACATACAATGTTAATTTTAAGTGCTTGTTTTTCATATGAAAAACCAAGACATTATTCCTAGGCTGAGTTTATGAAATATAATGATGAAACTGGAAAAATACTCCCTTTTAAAAAAGTTAGTGTGCCCAATCCTTTCCTTTTCTGATGTAAATATGTTGGTGGTAGAAAGAGAACCTATATCTCTATAAAATGTTTTATATTTTAAATCATTAGAGTCTGGGAAATCATGCTATATTTAAAATTTATGTCTGAATGCAAGATATAACTAATTCATTACTATAATTATAGAGCATTTATTTGCTTTTCATTTTGTTTGCTTTGTACACATGCATATGTGCCTTTTTAAATATATCTGTTCAAGGGAAAACTTAGTGAAAATAGCATGCTTAAAAATTTTAGAAGTATATGTACAATAATTTAATAATCTAAGAGAAATAACATATATTAGGGTGTAACATACCAAGTGGCTTCTGATTAATTCTTAAATCCATGGATTTAAGTTCAGCAATACACACCGTATTACCAAGGCCTTGCCTCTTATAATAACTCCATGTATTTTCTAAATATCACATAATAATTTCATATTTTTAAGGTTGTGATGTATAGAATTACAGACAAAATAACTGCTATTCCTTCACATCTGTTATTATGAACCTTCCTTGCATGGCTTTAGTGTTTGAGCTTACATTAGGTGCCAAAAAAAAAAAAAAGAAGAAAGGAACAAACTTATATTTGATTACAACATGGTTGGTTACTTGAAAACAATCATCTTTAATTTAAAATTAACTTTTAAATGTATGTAAATTTTAACTGGGATGCCTTATTATAAGTCATTGCTATCTGATTTACTTTGCAAGTGAACAATAAAAATATTACTTAAACACAATTAAGTTTTATAAAAATTCCTATTTAAGCATACATATATTTAAATAAGCAGTACCCAAGTCTCTTAATGCATCCACTGTAGGAACCACTGTGAATTATACTTTTAAAAAACTATCCAAATTAAAATTTCTCAAGTGTAGTTTCTGTTTAAAAAAAGAAAAAGTGACCCATCAATAGCTACGTGAAGAGAACAAAGGCAGTCAAAGACTGTGGACACATAGTCCTTTTTACCACTTGACCCCTAAACACGTATATTCTGGCATTTGTATCACAGGATATACTCCTGTTTCTTTGGTTAGGTGGTCCTAGGTAGCTTAGGGCAAAAGCCTAGAATGCAGCTTCCTTCCAGTTGCAGGAAAGGTTAATTTAGAACATAGGAAAAAAATAAGCAAGAGTAAAAGAGTGTTTTCCTGTTTTTAAATGAACTGGTCTAGGCCACTTGTCCAAGACTCGTATTTAGGTAGTAAGAAAAATAGTCATGCAAGCTTGCACCCCTAAGACGCTGTCCCAATACAGTGACCTAGAATCTTTATGATCAAGATCAGAAATTCAACCTAGAGCTGGAAAAAAGGATGGAGAGAGAAGAGGGTGAAGAAAGGAGACTTGTTAATCTCACTTTGGAGGCAATATTTTTCACTTTTTATTCTTCCAGCAGATGAGTTTTAAAATCAGAGATGATTTTTCAGGTTGGGGTGAGTGGTCATAAGTAATAGGGATTCTGGCTCATGCCTTTACTGTGTCAGAGTCCAGTCATGGCCATTGCTGCAACTGATTCACTTGGAACCATTGAGAAGGTCAATTTATCAGCTCATGATCTATATTAATTTTTTATTTTACTACAGACATCAAGGATGGGACAGTAGTTGAGGTAACATAGCCACATTATGCCCTATTTCTAGAAGTTATACCCTATTTCCTAATTTGTCTATATTGTCAGGTCAGAACCATTACTTGGGATTATCTAATATATACAACATGGCAGTGGAACTTATACAATTTGGTAACTAAATATTTATTGGTGATGTGCCAAGCTGTGCTGAGTAAAACGTTCATAAGCTAGCAATTTAAAACTGCCCAAATGGTGACCATCTTATATTCTTATACAATGTTTTCCCATTATATAAAAAAAATTCAATTCTATAGAGAAAATAGAATCTCCCTAAAGAATTTTTCCTTGTAATTCACTGAAACTTTCCAGATACATAACTTGCTTTACGATTTTTGCTTCTTTGTCATCCTGATTCAGAGGCACATCTTTTGGAAGCGGGGTTGAAACCTAGTTGCTGATTTAGCAGCTGCAGGCTGCGCTGTATTTTATTGGAATTAGTTGATATAATTTATCATCTTTGAAGCTGGTTACTCCAATGCTAATTCTTCATGTGCCCTTCTCTCCAAAGTTCTAGAGAATCAGTAAGACATGATAAGCATATCACTCACTATGCCATCCTCATATTGACAAGATATCGAAAATGCAAATAAATCTCCAGACCACGGAATCAAGTTGCAACCTATGTACCAATCACTTATATGTGCACATTCATAGGATATTGTCAAGGCTCATGTTGTTATTTCAGCTGTAACTAAAGCATTGTAGTAGAAGTCCATTGGTTTTCTCAGGAAAGGGAACAAAGAAAAAACAGTAAATGCCACCTGTACATTGTGATATGTGAGTTATTTTCATAAGAGGCCATATAATGCATACTTTGAATGAAATAACCAAAAAGGAAGAAACAAGTGTAATTTAAATATTTAGAAGTTTACTTGGTTTTTAGATATTTTTGAAGTTAAAAAATTACCCTAAGTTCATCTCTTGATCTCTCTAGAACAGATGAGAACATTTCTGATTTAATTTTAAAGAATTGCCCCTTTCACTCGTCCTAAAAACCCTTACCAAAGATGCACTGATGATACTACTCGTAGGAACACTTGAGAAACAGTGCCCAGATAATAGATGTTTTCACTCTCAAAGGAGCTGTAATACTTCTAAATCTTGATGCTGGTCTATATGCACCATAAAGATAGGAAAATATTTTTTCATCATTTGAAATTTCCCATTGTATTATATAATACACTCAATTCATTTTAAATTAATATTTGTCTCTGGTATTTATTTCAGTGGATCATTGCTTGTAATTTGAGTGTGTAAGGATGTCCGGTGGGTTTTCCTCTGAAAGGATGTGTTCATTTTGTGTCATCTGTGCTATCCATTTATTTTCTCCTAGGAAGCTTATGTGGTTAGCTCTGTAAGATGGGTTTAGCCTCATCATTTATACCTGTGTGGTTGAAGACAACGGACTTTCATGTGGTAGAATTTTGTCCTTTCAAGGATTGAATTCAGAACTTCAGCCTCCCATTTTCCTGCCCCTCAGGAAAGTATCTTTCCCTTTTGTTTTATAGGGGCCTGATGCCTTCCTAGTTTCCCGTGCACCCCTTTCATTGTGGAAGCTGGCCAGGATTGAATAACTTGAATTCCACATTTGCCAACAAAACATTGAATCTCACTGGCTTTTCAAAGTAGTTCATCTTAAGAAATATTCTCATTGTAATATCTATCTATATCTATATATCTCTGTATCTGTCTATCTATTTTCTATCTATGCATATGCTGTTTTCATAGAACGAAATTATTTCAGGCAGTATCCAAGAATGAACCTAGAGATGAGTCACTTTAGGGGGCTAGGTGAGAAGAGATCATATGGCTCCTTCTGGGGCAGGCTTCTTTTCTCCCTTATTCAATAAGCCTGTCTCTTTCCATTTCTGTTTCTGCTACTGAGGTTCCCTCTTCTGCCCATTTTCTTTGACCTTCATTGAAACCTGTGGTTCAGACACATAGTGATGACTCTGTTGGCCATATGAGAATATAAAAGGGTATGCTGTAAAGATTTTAAAATAGATTTTATCATTGTTTGTAGCATGCAGATTCCTTACAGCTCAGTGATCCCTCTCATCAGAATAACTATCTACATTTCATAAATACTCCATCACTTCTTATGGTGGCATTAAAAGAATGAATTTTTTTTTTTTCTAATCAGAGATGGCCTCAGGTTTTTCTTTTCTTCTTGTGTTTTTGTCTCAATGCTCCTTCTTATGAGTTCTGAAGAAATCTTCAGATAGAAAGTGATAATAATAGCTAACATTTATTGACTCTTTAATATATGTCAATCACTATTTTAAGTCCTTTATATGCATTAACTCATTTATTCCCACATTAGTCCTGTAAAGTTGGTACACTTATCTTTAATTTAGAGATGATGAAGCTACAGTACATAGAGGCTGAGTAAATTTGCCCAAGGTAGCATAGCAAGTGAAGCACCTATACACTCTGCTTGCAGATCCCACATTTTAAACAGCTTTGCTGTATTGGTATTTTGGTATATAAATTTAAAATATGTTTTCCCAGATGTACAACATTAATATATAAGAGGAATTCAACAGTTGCATAGATTCTTTATATCAGTAGTGGAAAAAGTGATAAACCAGGCTCTGCTTTTATGATACGGTTTTTAAAAAATGAACACAAGTTATTTCAGGTAAATGATAACATATGTAAATAGAACATCATGAAAGTTTTGCTCAGGGCACAAAGAAGCAGGGACAGACACACTAAGGCAAACTATCTCCAGATATCTGTTCCCAAAGTTGAGTGAGCGAGCATGGCACAAAGCTTTTGAGTGTTTCCTTGGACAATTTTGGTCCGGTGGAAAGAATCTGATGTGCTTTCTCCTTTCCTCTGTGGTATACCTCCAGGCTCAGAACCCTTCCCAAGAGTAGACTAATCAAGGCGGTTCCCACCACTCAGGTCTTCATAGCTCTGTGGCCACAGATTATTTGCTGTATCAACTATGGTTCACTTGGTGTCTGGTGACCAAGAGCCACAGTTTTTTGAGAATCAGCAAAGAGGCTAGACTCAGTTTGCTGTATATAAAAGGTATATAGCAAAACAGAAATACAGAAACAGAAAAGATGAGCTCAGGAGGTCCTATGGAGTGAAGTTGAGGGTCAAGAGGACTCCCCTTAACAGTGAATATAGTAGAACCATAAGGTACACTTTCCATAATAATGAAATGAGATGATGGGCTTAATTAACATATACAAAGGATAATATAAGGGATGGCTAATTATAAGGAAACCCCAAAATCGGTCCTGTAAGAATCATTTTAATTACAATTATTTGTGTAAACTCTTACTATTTATGCCTCTTTGCCATGTAGTCTGAGTATTATTTACACCATGGCATCACACTGGATTAAATTTGTTGTAAATTTAATTTGATTACAAAAGTAAACTACTTTTATTGGCTCTTTATTATTTCCAGTACATTGATCGCTATTCTCAATATTTAGTATGACTACTTACTTGAAACTTAAAAATAAATGGGAGGAGTGTGGGTTACTACATAAATTATGATTTAATTTTTAGATTATAAACATCGAAAAAAAACTGTTACCTCTCCATTAACCTTTAAATTAAAGAAAGGTTGAATTAAAAAATCCTCAGTGAACGTTTATTTGGTTTCTAAGGTGTGAAAAATTCTTGATGGAGAAATATCAATGAAAATCAGGTGCCCTCATTTTGAAAGGACATGAGAAATATCTTAGATGTTCTGTAAAATTATCAGAAATACTGTGTGAAATTTTAAAATTGAACAAAAAAATATTAGATTTGCTCTTTCTCAACTGATCACATTCATACTTATGTCGTAGGCATACATTTGTCAAGTTATAATTTTAATTAATACAATAGATGGCAAAGCATAAACAAAATATTGCTTTTCTCCTCTATTAGGGGAAGTACATTATACCAAAAATAGAAACTTAAAGTTCTTTTATGACTCATATTCAAAGAGATTCGAAGCTCTTTGTTTTACGAATGAAAGACAGGTGAACACTTAGTGAAAAGGGCAGTTGAATTATCTCTCCTCTCCCACCCCACAGTCTTTCTGAAGTCTTTCTTCCCTAAAGTGTTCTGATTACTTGCTATGAATTTTCAGTTGTAAGTGGGAATTGAGGAGTAGAAATTTTCTAGACTGGGCACTTCTATGATGCAAGCTCATCCACTAGAGCTCTTCAACTGCCTGTTACAAACTAGGTTTTGGCCTTCTGTCCTTGGAAAGCCTGTAGGAGGAAGAGTGGTCAAGGATGAGAAACAAAAGAACCCATGAAATATTTAACACATTAACAATACCTTTTTATTTCTTTTTGATTTACAAAGAAATGGCATATTCTTCAGGTCCAAAGTGGTTCTCATTATTCTTGAAATGTAATATATTCATTATATATTAGTAGTAGAATTTGGATGTGAGTATTACACGATATCTTGGTTTAGGTCTGTGTAAGCAAACAGATGTTATGGGTATTGGTAATCAGTTAAAATAAGCAAATTTGCGATTTCAATAAAGTCACACTTGAAAAAAAATAAGTCTAGGTTGCTGCATCATATTGGTAGTGGCATCCACATTTAGCTGGGTAGAAAGGTACAGCCGTAAAAAGATACCTAACAGTGACCAAACTCTGTCAGGGCCACTTTCTATTTTTTTTTTTAAATTCATTTTTATTGTTAGACTTATTGGGGTGACATCTGTTAGCAAGGATTACATAGGTTTCAGGCATACAATTCTACACACTTTCTATTTTTATCTAATTTGTCCCGGTGGCCATAGATTTGCTTCAGTATCTTACCAAATTGTTTTAATCCATTTGGCTGTTACAAAAATACTATAGACTGTAATTTTAAACAATTTGTGCATTTAGTTCATTGCACAAATCTTAAACGAATGACTATTTTCTGTTTTCCTGTCTCTACTTCATCTCCTCTATTCTTTTCTTGGCTACCAAAAGATATATATATATTTTTTCAAATGAAAATCTGATTATGTCTAAAACATTAAAGGATTCCTCATTGCAAGGAGTGGAACGCTAAAAAAATCTTGGTGTAATACAACGAGACCTTTGTTATCCAGGTTGCAAACTATCTGTTCATCAATATTGTTTTCCTTTCCCCCAAGTATTCTATAATAAAGTCAGTTAAAATGGAGTAATTTAGATAGCTTATGATGAAAATGATAACAGTGATCAAGACGTTCACTGCATTTTCCCTATTGAGGAAGCTATCTTAAATTTTGTAATATTAGATGTATATGTCTTTCACACACTGATCTTGAATCTGTTTTCAGAGTATTATGAGTATCCTTTCCAGCCAGTGACCTCCTATTTATAACAGAATGCAAACTTTTTAAAGACATTTCTTTCTGTGGCTTTGCTTAAGATGAACCACCTACTATATTACTTCTGTGCAACAAATTGATCAGTTTCTATGGCTTCCCAGCAGCAGCCAGTATCTGCCATACAAAGCAATGATCTCTAGCAAAATTTTATGTTGTGTTTCCCCTGCCAAGTCCAAAGTGGTCAGGCCCCTTGGCTTACCGTCCTGGAACTGTGTGGGTTTCTTACTGTAGCCCGGCTCCCATAGGCACAGCCTTTGTTGCTCACAGCTGGCTGAGCTCCAGGTCTTTGTTGCTGGAGATGCTACTGTAACATCTGTTGAGTATGGCATGTATGTAGTTACTCTCATCAATCTTAAGAATTTGGGTGCACTTTCCAGTCATGTGGCACACATTGTATAACATAAAATCTGCCTTGAAGAGAATGTTGCAGATGGAAAGCAGAAACAGTATATAATATATTTTTTAATGTAGCTTTGATGCTAAGAAATCCAAAAACGGTTTGTTGAATATTTAGATTCCATATGACCAGTTTTTTGTGTAATTACCAAGTAGAAATTATTTTTAAGGCAAATTTATTTATATGATGAGTTTTAAAAAATCATTCATTTTAAGTCAATCAATTTTGGGAGGGATTGTCTCTTTGACTGATTGATTGTGAGGACTGACCATGACTGTAGTGGAGGAGCTGTTTTTCAGGGCTTTGCTTTAGCAGGGCTCTGGTGCCTGCCCAAAGCCCTTTATGTGTGTCATCTTTGGAGGTGGTGCTCTAGTGTTGTCTGAAACTGGCCACCAGGTGTGTTGGTCTGGAACCTCTTAGGAGGCATCTTTGCATGCCAAAATCAGGTTCTGTCTGTGCCTTACGGAAAGTATAGCACATTTTCCCCCTCATTTTGTTTGTTTATTTTGTTCTTTAGATTTCACTTATAAGTGAATATAATAATACACTTCACATTGCATCTGTCTGTCTCTGTGTGACATATTCCACTCAGCACAATACCCTCCAGGGTCCATCTATGCCACTGCAGATGGGAAGGTCCCATTCCCCTTCATAGCCAAGTGATATTCTACAGTATGTGTGTACCACC
This sequence comes from Lyroderma lyra, assembly GCA_004026885.1. Classification (NCBI taxonomy): domain Eukaryota; kingdom Metazoa; phylum Chordata; class Mammalia; order Chiroptera; family Megadermatidae; genus Lyroderma; species Lyroderma lyra. The sequence goes on along the minus strand of PVJL010001586.1, from coordinate 38,064 downwards.
TCCTCTTAGCCATTCATCCATTCACGGACACCCAGGCTGCCTCCACACCTTGGCCACTGTAAATAATACTGCTATGAACATATGGATGCACATATGTCCTCAAAGCAGCATTTTGGGTTTCTTCAGATAAATACCAAGAACTGGGATTACTGGACCCTTCTTTGTATCTCATCATATCTATTGTTTTTTTAAAGCCTATTTTGTCTCATATTGGTATTGGTAGCCCAGTTTTGTTTTCACATTTTCATGAAATATCTTTTTCCATTTTTTACTTTTAGTCTGTGTATTCATCTTGAGTGAGTGTCTTACAGGCAGCATATGCAAGAGTCTTGTTTTCTAATCCATTCAACTACCTTGTCTTTTGATTGGAGCTTTTAATCCTTTTGTATTTAAAGTAATTGTTGATAAATATGTATTTAGTATAATTTTATTGTTCCTATTTTTAATCTTATTTTGGTTTTGTTTTCCCCCTTCTTCTTCTTAAACAATTCCCTTTAACATTTCATGTAATACTGGTTTGGTAGTGATGAACTCCTTTAGCTTTTTCTTGTCTGGGAAGCTTTTCTAAATGATAGATAGCTTTGCTGGGTAGAGTAATCTTAGATGTAGGTTCTTGCTTTATGTCACTTGGAATTTTTTGTGCCACTCCCTTGCGCCTGCAAAGTTTCTGTTGAGAAATCAGCAGACAGTCTTATGGGAACTCCCTTGTAGGTAACTAACTACTTTTTTCTTACTGCTTTTAAGATTCTCTCTTTGTCTTTAACCTTTGGCATTTTAATTATGATGTATCTTGGTGTGGGCCTCTTCTGATTCTTCTTGTTTGGGACTCTCTACACTTCCTTGGCTTGTATGTCTCTTGCTTTCACCAGGTTAGGGAAATTTTCTGTTACTATTTCTTCAAATAATTTTTCAATTCCTTGCCCTCTCTTCTTCTTCTGGTACCCCTATAATGTGAATGTTGGTATGCTTGCTCTTGTCCCAGTGCCTCTTAAGTTGTCCTCATTTTTTGGGGGCGGGGGGGAGGGGAGTGAATTTTTTGTCTTTTTGCTGTACTGATAGGGTGTTTTCTGCTGCCTTATCTTCCAAATCACTGGTTCGATTCTCTATTTCATCTAATCTACTGTTGATTCCCTCTAATTTATTCTTCATTCCAGTTACTGTATTCTCCATTTCTGACTGGTTCTTTTTTGTATTTTCTATCAACATTTTTATGTTTCTTATCTCTTTCTTGAAGTTTTTTCTGAGGTCATTGAACATCCTTATAACCAGTGTTTTGAAGTCTGCATCTAGTAAATTTCATGACTCCATTTTGTTTACTTCTTTTTCTGGAACTTTGTTCTATTCTTTTATTTAGGACATGTTTCTTTATCTCCCCATTTTGGCTACCTTTCTGTGTTTATTTCTATGTATTAGGTAAGGCTGCTATGTCTCCCAGTCTTAGTCTGGTGGCCTGATGTGGTAGGTGTCCTATGGGACCCATTGGTGCAGTCTCCTTGGTCACCAGAGCCTGATGCTCCAAGTGAAGTGTGTTCCTTGTATGGATTGTATCTGTCCTCCTGTATAACTAAGCCTTGATTGTTGTTTGCACATCAGTGGGATTGTCTCTTTGACTGATTGATTGTGAGGACTGACCATGACTGTAGTGGAGGAGCTGTTTTTCAGGGCTTTGCTTTAGCAGGGCTCTGGTGCCTGCCCAAAGCCCTTTATGTGTGTCATCTTTGGAGGTGGTGCTCTAGTGTTGTCTGAAACTGGCCACCAGGTGTGTTGGTCTGGAACCTCTTAGGAGGCAACTTTGCATGACAAAATCAGGTTCTGTCTGTGCCTTGCCCAGGGCCACTGGGTATGAACTAGAAAGTGATCTGCAGATGATTTCCATTTGTGCTGGTCTTGGAGCTGCCTGGGAGAGGCTAAGCTACAAACTAAGGCTGGCTGCCATGTGTGCCAGGTTTGTGGTGGCCTAGCAACACATACAGGACATGCCAAAGTCAGATGGTACTTGTTTGGGGTTTGTGAACCATTGAGAGATTTTAGGGAATTTCATAGCATGAAACAAGATAGGCTGTTTGTATAGAAAAGCCACTGGAAGAGGCTTGGGTGGGAATGAATGTTGGATAAGGTGGGTGTGAGGGAATCACTAGGTTGGGTAAAACGATGTTAAATAGGTCGATGAGACTCAGATATGGCGTTTGCCTGCATTTGCACACTGGGAGTAGGGAGGGCTCAACCAAGAAATAATGGATTCTGCCAGCATTTCTGTCTGGGAGAAAACAGCCCCTCCAGCCTTCTCCCTGAAACCAGACAACTCAGTTTCTCCCTATATGCCCCTGCTACCTTTCGGGCTGCTGTTTCAGTTCTAGGGCTCAGTGAGTGAGTCCAGTAGTGAGTATGTTCGTTCATGGGCACTTTGAGAGGAACACATGGAACTCTAGCAGTCCTCCATCTTACTCAAGCATAGTCTTTGCTGGTTTTCATAGCCAGAAGTCATGAGGATTTTTCTTCCTGGTACTGGAACCCCAGGCTGGGTGCATGGTGTGAGGCTGGGACCCTTCACTCCTCTGGATGAAACCTCTGCAGCCAGGATATCTCTCACAATCCGTTACTGCCACACATGGGTGTAGGACCAGCCTGTTCTGCATCTCTGTCCCTGCCACCAGTCTCGAGGTGGCTTCTTCTGTATATCCTTAGTTGTAGGTACTTCTGTTCATCTAGGCTTCAGATAATTCACAAAGATGGTGGTTCTGTTGTTTAATTGTAATTTTTATGTGATCATGAGAGGAGGCAAGCACTGCATTTACCTGTTTTGCCATCTTGACTAGAAATTCAAAGTGTCTCAGATTTTACAGTGATGTATTAGATAAAGCAAGTCATATAGTCATTGCTTTCATCTCTGTATTAGTGACCATTGAAAATATTCCATGAACCCTTTCTTTAGGCCACAATGCAAAAATAGTGTAATGACTATGAAATTGTTGAGATATTTATATTAAAATATTTCTGTGGTCTAAATTCATAATGGGAAATCTGCATCTTTATATCAGTGTATAAAGCTCATAATAATTAAGTGTGATCTGTTGGGTGATTTAAAGAACTCAAAAGTGTAAATATTTGTAACTAAAAAGGGGAAAGAATCAAGATGTTTTGTTATAGAATTAAAGAGAAAAAAGTGCTTTTTATTGACAAAAGAGTGATTGTGGATTATTTCAACCTGTGTAAAATCTTGAAATTGAGTTTTCTGATTAAGTTATGGAAGCACATAATCAGTGAACTAGTTTGGGAAATTATAATATATTCATGACCAAACTTTGAAAAAAAGTTGTAATATCTGTCCTGGTAAGCAGTTGTTTGTCTTTTTCCATAAAATCACCAGTCTAAGAATTCCAGAGATCATCCTTCACATTAGGATTCCTAATAGATATAAAATAAATTGAAAGCATTTACTAACCCACATGCTATACTGCAAAAAAATAAATCAGTAGCAAATTAAAAAATTATAAAATAAACTCTGCGTTAACTGGAACTCAAGCAACCAGCAGAAAAATAGAGGAAATAATAACTACATATATCTGGCATGCATGCCAATTAACTAAGAGTCTACTATAATTTCGTTGGTATTTGACATTGTACAAGTTAGATTACTGATTAAGCAGCTATAACTCAAAGCCAAGTACCTAAAATGAAATAGAATTAGTTTTCTCTCTTAATAGTCCTAACGTGAGTGTTCCAGACACTGTTTTACAAGACCATTCATAGACCCAGGTTTTTTGGTTGTTGCTCAGCTATCTCCTAGAGAATGGTCCTCATCAGCATGTGAAATTTAGATCACAAACAGGTAGTAAGTCAAGGTAAACAACTTTTCTTTAAGGGAATTTGTATTCCAATGCCCTTCAAACTAATGATGTGGTTGTACGGCTGCACAAGAAACTGGGAGAAGTAGTACATCGCTGAGTAATCATGTACCTAGCTAAAATTTGGGAGTTACTGTTACTCAAAGGAGTAAGAGAAGAATAGATATTGAAAGAACATTCTGTGCTTTATCCATTTACTCACCATCTTATCAAAAAATTGGTGATAGCTTAGATTATTTCTCTTATTTGCATTATATCTTTGCTGTTCTTTATTCTCTGAATCTTGAATAGGTAGTTAAAATATTTTGTCATCTATACTGTAGTTTATTTTAGCAAGAAAAGAAATTATGTAAAATATTTAATTTCACTAATAAGGAAGAAAGCCCCATGATGTTCAATGGCAAATTCTTATAGTTTCTCAGAAGTAAAGGTGAAATTATAGTCCAGGTAATTTATCCCACAGTGCAATAAGGAGTGTGATGGGACTTTTATGTAATTTTGATTTGTTTTTTTATAGAGAACTACCTAAAAATGTAACATTTTAAAGAAGGTTGCTAAAATTTTGCTATGTCTTCACCTTCATTTTATTCACCTTCATTCACTCCTTTTATGCTAGAGAACCTATATGTGCTGTGTGGGTGAGCACAAGTAGAAATCATGGCAGAAGCTAATTTACTTTAAATTATTATGAAAGGTCCCTTTTTCTAAAGACACATCTACTTTGAGCTAGAAAATTCAAATTACATAATACTTATGATGAAACTAAATATGGATTTAAGATGAAGTCAGAGAATGGCTTATTAAAACATAGAATTGAAACTTTATAGTTAAATAGAAGTCTCTTCAAGCTTGGTAAAAATTTTTAAGTTTAGGAAACTGAACCCCAGTCTGTGGTTTGCTGGTCACTCACCTATAGTGCTGTTGTCTAAGACCATCTTGATTTTTGGTGAATCTTGGTAGGGCACTTGATGAGGGCAGCAAATACCTATGTCCTAAATCACATTTATCCATCAGGAATGCATTAGCACTCATGTTTTCTAGAGAAGAACTGTTGTGGAGTTGTCCAGGAAATCAGAATAAAATGAAAGCTGATAGCGACCACGTCTGGAAAAATCTAGTGTTCAATGGAAGTCACATTTTTAATATACACTGTAGAATTACTTATGAGATAGTATAAAGTGCTTCTTGCTGACATTCTAGCTGTAAATAATGCAAGAGAAAACACTTTAATATAATTTCAATTAATTCTGAAGTGTAGCTTTAATTTTTTTAATTACAGCTGATATTCCTAAATCTGAGACTTCTGGCGGAAGTTAATGAAATCTTTGCCTACCATTGCCATTACATCATAGAACTTGTTGTTGAAGTACAGGATGCTTTAATTAAAAATATTTTCTAATCTAAAATGAGCTGTTTTAACTCTTTAAAAAGTTTTCAAGTCATGTATTATTTTAAAATGGATATTAAATTACTTTAACTGCATTTTTTGATTTCTGTTGATTTACTATTTCAGTGTTAATAAGATGTTAGTTTTCTTCGTTGAGTCAAATGGTGAATCATTGCATTATTCAGTAAATTCATTTGACAAATCAAACCCCAATAGTGCTCAAAGTGTATTTACATAAAGCATAGTTTGCTATAAATTTGTTTTGGATAGACAAAAATCAAATAAGAGATTAAATTGTTATGGGCTCTAAATAAACCATTTAACATGTATATGTACATATACTAAACAATTTAATTGACAGTCGTGGTACCAAATATAACCTATTTGGGGGACAAATATTTTGGGAAACCTTTTATGTTTTCTCTCATTATCTGTATTACTGGGAATGAAGCATTGTTTTGGAGCAATTCTTAATGTCTTATATATATATCAAAGAGTATGATGTACCCTAGAGTAAACCCCCCAATAACCATCACACAGACATTGTTATACAATGATTTTTTTTAACATTTTTAAGCAAGCTTTTTAGAAAAATACCTACATTTTTATGTTTGATTTAATTTATATAGCAAAAGTTATATATACTATCTAAGGCTAGATCTTTATTACTAGTCAAATACCTGATGATTTGCACATGTTGTACTTACGTTCATGCATGTAACTATATGTTATTCTAATATTAATGCAAATACTCTAAACAGCTGTAAGGCTTGTAACTTAGAGTTTAGCCAATTCTCACATTGTTGTATTTTGCTTAACAAAGTAAATTCCTTTTTCTTAGCTTCCATTCTTGACTATTATCTTCTCATTTTTTACATTCTACCAGCTCTTCAAAGTGTTTACCATTAGATTCAATTGGGAATTATAGATACATTTCACCAATGCTTTGCTTAATAAAAATAATTAATGTATATATTAGATTATACAAACCCATAAGAGTCTACTAGCATTTAAATGCCTGCTTATTTTTTGTTTCCTTTTATTTTGTACTGCTTTTAAAAATTGATTATCTTTTGTACCCAAAAAAATACAATATTATTTAAGAAACAAAAGATCTTAGTAATTGCTAGACTATAGGGCCTAATGCATTGCTTGTGTATGACAGGGACTTAGTAAATGTGACTAAATTAACTAACATCTATATACTCACACACATGTGTGACATGTATGTTATATATGAACATACTTAAGTGCTTTAGGGAAATTTGTTTAATTTCTCTCTGTGTTCAATATACATTGTGTAACAAAATAAATGATTAATAAATTAGATTATTAAAAAGAAAGTTTTACTATTTTTAAATATAGTGTTTAATAGTAACAGTGATAAGGAACCTGGGCTTCAGAAACAGTCAGACTTCAATTACTTCTAGCTGTACTAATTCTATTACACAGGTATGACTCTGAAGTCACACAGCAGAATGCGCTGCAAAAGCAAACCTCAGTTGCCTATGGAAGGTCAGCTTCTTTGATGATCCACCTGCGAAGGAAATGTGTCTTTGTTAGGAAAAGCTCTAGTTAGGTTTGCTTCATGTAGAAGAAATTTAAAGCCAAGATTGCTTACTGAATTGTCACTAATTTTTCCAACTTATTTGGAAGTAATTATTGGTTATTTGAGGGAAAAATCATGTAAAGCTATTCAATTAGTTGTAAATTGCCTCATTATCTTTTGTAGTACATCTCTGTTTTTATTAATTTATTTTTCACTTTTGATTTTATTTAATTAGCAATTAACTTAAAAAAAACTTTTTAAAAACTGCTACCTAGATAATTAATACAGTTCTATGGATTTCTGTAGATACAATAGTATCTTAATGGATGGTTTGATTTGACCTTTCATTTTTCACTCTGAAAATGGTACCTGAGTTTGACAAGAAACACACACTATAAGAAAATTGTTACTTTAAATTCAGAGGCTAACATATGATCTGATTATCTACTGTAAAAATTACCATTTCAATAATGAAATCACCTGTCATTTAACTTTTTTTCAGGGGGACTCTTCTGAGTATTTTGTTGTTTTTTTTTTCACTTCTTGACAACATGAAAGTAAAATTCGTATCACTTCTACCTCTTTAAAGTGCAAATTATTCCATAAAGACATAGCATTTTTCATTTAATTTGATATTGTGACAAAGACCGGCTGAGAAATCTGTATCCAAACTTTAGTGCAAGCATACCAGATATTTTATCCTCAGCTGCCCTTACCACACACCTTTGAACTAGAAGACATGTTGTGATACCTCATTAGATAGAATAATTGTGGCAAGGGTGTGACCTTGTACCTCTGAAGCAGACTCCCATTCGATGGATGGTGTAAATGACTAAGTGCGTCAGTCCCAGAAGATTGTAAGCTATTCGTTCTCATTAGGCTGCCAGCTGCAAAACTTCAACAACATACCAGGTTGTTTGAGAAATGTAGCGATTTATTGAAAGCATTTTAATATGTGCCTCTTTCAAAGCAATCAGAAGTGTAAAAAACACAAATTAACTAAAAATTCAAATATAAATAGTATTGATTTATTTTCACTATATGAAGCTACTTGCTTGCATTTAGACTGATTTGATATTAATCAGTGATCATAATTTTATAGGTGCTTTACCTTTTTATGTTTAGTTTAATCAAGATTGAAATATAAAAGGCATTTCTGGTGTCACTACTGAAGACTGTAAAAGCAATAGCTACCTGAATTTTAGTTAAGCATGTGTAATATAAGTTCTTTAATTTTAAGAAAAATAGGGAATGCAAACTTTCTCAAAACTAGAGGAAAACTGTCCTCTGAATTTAGCAGTAAAGGAAATTTTGTAATCTGCTTGTTTAGGCTTATTCTACACAATGGATTACAACTAATATAATTGATTCAAAATAAGTAGGAGACATAGAAACATAACACCAAAGGGAGGTTAAAATTTCTTTTTAGGAAGAATGGGAAAAATCTAAGTATTTCCTGTTTTAATTATGATATTATTTGCTATGTGCGGAATATATGTTCTTGAAAAGAAAAAACGGCAGTAATAGCAACAAGAGAGAAATTACTTGAATAAAATAAACAAAAAGAAAAACACCTTCCTGGGGTATAAGAAATATTTTCAAATTGTAGATTTCCTATATTCTGTCTCAGCAATAAGCAAAGAAAATGTATTTGTCAAGGTTACAAGTAGCCTTAGATTTTTTTTTTTATAGAAATGCACATTTTGCTTTAAGCTTTTCCTTCATTTGAAAATAGTTCATTAAAATGTCTTTGGCACAAGTTCCAAAATGTTGTCTGTCTGCCAAAATTCTTAGAAGAATTCCCAGTTCTCTTTGTATTAATGTGAAGTGTGTCATATATATTGAAACAGGATTATCGTGATATATCCTTGGAGAAATAGAGACATATCTGGAACAAGAACACAGTTCTGAAGCCACTTGGTGACCTCTAAATCCCTCTGTTGTCCTATGTAAAACTAGATGGTCTAGGTTTAACCAGCCTGTAAGTATAAAATGAGGTCATATTTGCAATAATATTCAATTAATAATGACTTTGAGCTCCCATATTTTTAATTGCAGGAACTGAAGACATAGTGAGTCAGTGCTTGGCCATGTGTAATTGACAAGGCTGTTACCTGTAGCTGGGGTCATAACTTGGTCCTTACGGGATGCTTGTAATGTTCTATCCCTTCACAGTTTCTCCCAACCACTAGGCAGTCCCCCCATCTCCATCAGTCTAAAACATAAAGAAAAGCCATATTGTGATTTTAAACATCCTTTCTAAAGTTCTGGGGATAAAGACAAGTAAGCACACCTAAAGAGTAACTTAGAATTGGCTACTCAATTTTATTTTTTAGTCCACAGGCTCACACTTGTCCTCAGGGGCCTTGTAGGGTATCTCCTCTCTGTGCTCACAGCTCCTTGATGTAAGGTTTCTTTCTATAAATATGGGACTTATGTTTCTTAGGAGTTCAGACACAATTCATAGGAAGTTTTGGCAGAATAAGAAGTTTCTAACTCGCTTCAGCCTAAGACTCTCCACTAAAGTTTCCATGTGTTGATCTAGGTTAGTCCTTGTATTAATTATCAGTTGCTATACAACAAATTATTCTCAAACTTGAAATAACTAACATTCATATCTTAGAGTTTCTGGGGCCAGGAATTTAGGAGTGGCTCAGCAGACCTAATGTGAAAGATTAGGGTGGTTCTGCCTCAGAACCTCTTACAAGGTTCTGCCTTACGAGTCTTAAAAGGTTGCAGAGTGTCAGGGATAGGGGTGGGGGCATGCAGACACTTCAGGCCCAAGTCTAAGCTGGAGGCTTCAGTTTCTTGCCATATGGGTTTACTAGGTGCTTCTCATGACATGGCAGAAGAGAGAGTAAGGGAGGTAAAGACTAATAATGCCTTTTATGACCTAGTCTCCCAGTCACACTACCACTTCTACCTCATTGCGTTCAATAGAAATGAGTCAATGACTGTGGCCTATACACACAGCAGGAGAGAATTATAAAGGGTCTAAATAGGAGAAGTTGGAATCACTGGGCCTGTCTTGGAGGCTGCCTTGCACAGTATTTTCCTCAGGATGATAGCTAAGTGGTCCTTATCCCAGGATATCTGTTGGTTCTCTGCTCCAAACAAGGCAGTGCCACTATATTGTACAATAAATAATACCACATGTACATTAATATTAATTAATTAATGGCCAGGCCTCCTTTGCACTATTTAAATAATCTTTCACAATGAATGACAGTTTTTCTCAAATTCTTTCCGAAGTCTTTCCATCTTGGTTCCTTATCTCCTGCAAACAACTCTTACACTAAAACATGGCAAAATGAATAGATCCATGAGAGGCATCTACATTCATGAAAACACTCAAGAGTATAAGCATTGTGCCAATTACATACATACAAAATAAATAAATATTTATTCCCTTAAATTTATCCCCTATGCACAAACCCCACCCTTCTGTGCATACACACATGCATGTAGATAAGATAATCTGCATCATACACCAGGTATTAAGTTTTTAGTATAAAATATTTGCCTCCAGACTGATAATGACTGCATACTTCCTCCCTAGAAATAATGGGTGGGTTGTTGCTCTATATTTGTGAAGCTAAAGAGATTTTGAATGAGTTGCTTAGATAATGGAAGAGCCTGCTTCAATAATGGAAGAGCCTGCTTCAAACATGAATTTGACAGAGAATGGATAAGCACATTGTAGTGCAGGGTGTCCAATATTTTGGCTTCCCTGGGACACACTGGAAGAATTGTCTTGGGCCACACATAAAATACACTAACACTAATGATAGCTGATGTGCTAAAAAAACAAAACAAAACAAAACAAGAGTCCATGCATAATTTTTGTAATGTTTTAAGAAAGTTTTCAAATTTGTGTTGGACCACATTCAAAGCCATCCTGGGCCACTTGCGGCCTGTGGGCTGTGGGTTAGACAAGCTTGTTTTAGTGTATTCACACAGTAGAGTACTATATAGCAGTACAAAGAGAACACACTACAGAATGTGAATTAATCTCAAAAAGATTATATGTTTACTGAAAGAAGCCAGAGAAAAATGATTATATACATTTTCAATTATTCGAAATCCTAAAACAGATAATACTAATTTGCAGGGTTAGAAGTCAGATCAGTGGTTGCCTGAGAGAGGGGAAGATATAGAAGATTGATTGCGCTGGGATATTTGGTCATTTTGGGGAATGAAAATGTTTTATATCTTGGGATAGTAGTTACATGAGTATACACATTTGAAAAATTAAAATGTTAACTTAAAATGGGTGCATTCTATTCTATGTAAGATATACCTCAGTGAAGTTAATTTTAAAAATATAAAAAGAAAATGAATTTAGAAGTTCACCTTGTGTGGACAAAAGTATTTGTGATAATGACATGATATTTTCCAATTGCCACCTACTATTACACAGTATTATGGACTGAGTTTCAACCTGAGTACTTTGATTCACATGGTTTTTCTTAAATAATTAAATTTGAACCTTGCTATCATCACCTTATATTAGTTGAACACATCTCAAAAGTTTAATTTTGAAAGTGCAATATTGTAGCTTACTGCTTTTGTTCCCCATGGTGCAGTTGTCAAACTCGGATAATTAGACTTTATTTAAATATTTTATTTATTTCCGTACTTCTTTCTTTAACTTGAGTTTCTATAGGCTTCATTATCCAGTGGTTACAAATGAAGTGACATTAATAATAATAACATTAATTTATTTTTTACTGAAATATTCTACTTTATACAAGTTCTTAGCCTTTGGAAAAAAATGCCCTGCAAGTATTCTGAGTTATTCCAGGCAGATAATTCACATGTGTTCAAGTCTCATTCAATCAGATGACAAATCAGCTATCACTTGGCCTCTTCTAAAACTTTTCTCCTGATTCTAAGCTTTATACTAGGTAATACTAGGTCCACTTGACATGTTATGGCTGTCACTGGATTCATCTGGTTCTGTTATCTCCTGTCAGAAATTTGCTGGACCCAGGCTTTTCATCCTGTCTCTTAGAGGAAGCACTGAGGAGACGTCTAGCTGTTAGTTACTATGGTAATTCATCTGCAAGCTAGAAGAATTTCTTCTCCCTGTCCTCCTTTAAATTTGTGTCATAGTTTAATATAGTGTTGTTGCTTATACTCTAATGCTTTAGTCATTTGTTGAAACAGTTCCTTCAGTTTTACTTACAGGCTCTCTCACAACTATTTCTTTGCTCCATAGGATTCACCTGTGAAAATGAACCCTGGGTAATTTGAGTGTCTGGTTCCACACATCACTGATAATTTCCTTTCTTCTTCTGTGACTAAATCTTTTTTTTATTAGGGTAAGTTTAACATATTTGCCTCTTTTCTCTTAGGTTACATTCTTTTACAAGGATATTCTCAGTTCATCTTGATAACAAAATTTCTTCAGATCCATTTTTCCTGTTTATCAGACGCACACAGACATTTCTGAAATCCCTATTTAGGTTCATGTGAGAATTCTTACTGTTTTCTGAAACTCAGTTACATGTGATTCCAACTTTATATATATGTAAAGGCCAGACAGAGTCCTGATAACACCCTATATATGAGACAAACTTACAATATTATTTTGTATCCAGACCTGATCGTTACTGAGCAAATATCTACACAGTTTCTTCATCTGCAAAATTAGAGTGCTCTACTTCATTAATTCTTCCCTTGATAAAGCTTATATTCCAGTGGGAGAAATAGATAATATAAAATTTTTAATAAATGTGTGTATTTATTAGATGTTAAGTGCTAAGAAGAAAAAGTAAAGCAATGAAGAGGTATAGGCAGTGTTGGAGTGGGGTGTAAAGTTTTAAACAGGGCGTCAGAGAGGCTTTCACTGAAAAGAAGGAATTTGAATCAAAAGCTTCTGGAATAGATACATTTTTAAGTGCCTTGATGAAGAGATATCAAAGGTGATAATTTCTCACATTGAAATATACTTAGTAATATCTTGTTTGGTAGAAAAAATTTAATAATATCCCCTATTGAGCATATGTATTATAATTTTGGATACTCTATCTTAAAAGGCTAATTATGGTGCTCACCTAGCATCAGTATTATAATGTGTGTTCTACTTCTATGGCTGGGACAGTTATCCATATGAATGAGATTAAAACCTATTTTTTGTTAAATTTTTGTGCAACCATCATGTTTTTGTGTGTACACTTAGTCACAGTGGCTTCTTAATGGTCCCATGTAGGTGTTGGCATAGTTACTTAATAGCATTTGTAATATCACCTCCAAGTGGAAAAACCTCCATTTCCAAAATTTTTATTTCTGTCATGAGCACAAGTTTAGTCACTTACTTGTATTGCCTTAGAAAGATCACAGACCTTGGTATTAGACAAATTTTGATTGGAATCTTAGCTGCTAAATTTAATAGCTGACCAGGTGCTGGGCCACTTAAGAATCTGTTGCTATTGAGCACATACTGGGTTGGGCATTGTGTAAGGTACTGAAGATGAAAGGGTGTCCAAAAAAAAGTCACTATCATGAAACTAATACTTGCCTGCTCATGGGTAAGTTACCTTATTCCCTTTCTAAAACAAGTTTTATATAGCACTTCAGAACTTACAATGCATTGTCTTCTGTGACCTATTAGATACTTGGTACAAGGGGTATTGTATTTATGTTTTATTTATATTTTATGGGGATAGCCCTTATATATGAGCTATATATCCATCTAGAAAACTAAGAATATGAACTATTTTGTCAGTAAATTCTGGTTTCATTCAATTATTTGTCCTGTCTCCTATTTTCAGCTTTCATTGAGCTCTCTGTGTTGTTTTTTCCTTCATCTGTATTTATAGAACATTTATGTTTATGCTTGAGCTCTATGGTCCCCTCACTAAAATGTGTGAAATTGTGTCCAGATCTTCAGTTTAACATCTTACATACCTCACTCAGGACCTAGAATATGGTATACAACGAGGTCTGATAATTAAGTTTGAAAACTTGCCACCATGCACTTATGTTGAATTGGCAGCACTGTACAAACAATTTGGTAAGGTTTCATAACCTCGTTATATCTGTATCTCACAGCTGTGTTCATGCTGACGTGTGGTGGTGTCTTGGTGAGTGGCATTCATTATTGTTGTGTGTTTTTGGGAGAATTTCAGAGCTTGAATTAGAGCAATGAACAAACATTAAATTTCTTGTTAAACTTGGCAAAAGTGGAAGTGAAATCAGGGACATGTTAGTCCAAGTTTATGGGGATAACTCCATGAAGAAAATGGCAGTGTGCAAATGGAGTAAATATTTTTCTGAGGGGAGAGAAAGCATCACTAATGAAGAGAGGTCAAGGCAGCCAGTAATGAGCAGAACTAACTAAAACATAGCCAAAATTTGTCAGATTGTGCAACAAAATTATCGACTGTCAGAAGCATAGCAGAGCAAGTAAACATTGATAGAGAATCAGTTAGGAAAATCTTAACTGAAAATCTTGGCATGAGAAAGGTGTGTGCAAACATGGTTCCAAAGGAGCTCACCGATAAACAAAAGTGAAGGAGAATCGAAGCTTGCCAAGATCTTTTCGAGAGGCAAGACAATGTTTTCGGCCATGTTATCACTGGTGATGAAACATGGGTGTACCAATACAATCCTGAAACAAAGCATCAAAATGCACAATGGAAGCCAGCCAATTCTTCATGACCAAAAATTTGTCAGTCTAAGTCAAGAGTCAAAAGGATGTTGCTAACCTTTTTTGATACCAGACAGAGTGTTCATTATGAATTTTTACCAATTGGATAAACAGTCAACTAAGGTAACTATTTGGAAGTGCTGAAAAGCCTGCATGAAAAAGTTAGACAAAAACAACCTGAACTTTTTGCCAACAACTCATGGATTTTGGATCATGACAATGCACTCGCTTACAAAACACTGTCTGTGAGGGAGTTTTTCACCACTACACAAATAACTGTATTTGAATACACTCCTTCCTCACCAGATCTGGCTCTGAATGACTTTTTTTTTTTTTTTTTTTTTTTTTGGCCTGAAGAGAAAGGAAACTTTGAAAGGAAGACATTTTGATTATATTTGGGACATCAAGGGTCAGAGGACAACAGCTCTGATGGCCATTCCAGAAAAAGAGTTCCAAAAATTGCTTTGAAGGGTGCACTAGGCACTCAGTTAGTGCATATTTTCAAAAGGAGAGTACTTTGAAGGTGACCACATGAGATATGTAGCACTTTTTTCTGAGTTCGTGAAGTTATCAGAATTCATATATGAGTATAGTCCTTAAGTGGGGAGGTATAAGCTAGTATGGTCTCCTCTTGTGACAAGCTGTGTACTCTTGGCCATTTAGTTTCTCCAAGTCTCAGTTTCTTCTGAAAGAATGGTGTAAGTATGACATGCCTGTCAAGGGTTGTTTTGAGGGTTAAATATAATAATCTGGATCAGGCTCATTTAACAAAGTCGGTTGCCTTGCAAGCCTTCCCCAAATATTAGAGTCTCCTCTTCTCCTCCTTTTTTTAATTCACTAACTTTTAATTTACATCATAATAATAAATAATAATAATAATTATTATATTTTCATGTATAGAAATTAGATGCTGTTTGGATTAAATTGAAAAGGCTATATATACCATAGATACTCATTAATTCAATTTGATATATAATGCTTTTTTGAGTCTCTGTTTACAGTGGTTCTCAACCTTCCCTAATGCCACGACCCTTTAATATGGTTCCTCATGTTGTGGTGACCCCCATAAAATTATTGTCATTGCTACTTCATAACTGTAATGTTGCTGCTGTTATGAATTGTAAGGTAAATATCTGATATGTGTTTTCCGATGGTCTTAGGCAACCCCTGTGAAAGGGTCATTTGACCCCCCAAAGGGGTCACGACCCCCAGGTTGAGAACCACTGCTCTATTAGGTCCATAGCGTTAGAATACATGTGTAATTACTGGTGAATGAAAACAATTTTCTCCCGAATATAATTTGGTAGAGAACATTTTAGTGTTTACTGCTCAGGAAAAAGTAACCCCAAGGGATGCAGGACTGCAGATGCCTGAGATACTCTTCACAGCTTTCTCGTGGCTGAAAGTGGGACCTTGCTGTCAGCTGCTCTAACTCATTTGCCCATGATCTGTCACAGTGCGCCTCTTTGTGCTTCTGCCTTCACCACTTCACTTTGTGAATTTAATAACATCTTCAGTGATTTGTTATTAGTGGTAAATATCACCTCAAAATTTTAACATTGATTCTATTTACTAGACATAACATTTCTAGGATGTTGATAGTGAAATAGCTGTTCTTTAATGTGTATTCTTAATTTCATAGACAAATATAGCTAAAATATTTTCATGTAAAATGCAGAGCATGAATAAATGAGTGTGCATTTGAAAGGGTTAACAAACAAATAAAAATCTTTGTAATCTGAGAGTAGTTTAATCTGAAATTTTAATTATATTTACAACAGAAGAGCATCAGTTATAAAAGTTGTGTGTGTGTCACTCATACACATACATTTTTGAAGAATTATTTGATGATTGACAGTACCTTGCTTTTTTCTAAGTATCCAGGAAGAGGAAATAAGCATTCTCTGTACTTTAGTCATTGTAACATTTTCATTTTCAAGAAAATTTTATGCCTACAAGCAAACCTGATGAAAGACATATAAGAATATAGCTCATTCTTTTAGATTCTTACTGTCATTGTGGTTTGTTTCCCTTATGACTAACTGCAGAAGATTTATTCTCACAAGGTACTTTAGGTAGAATTGCCATGTAATTTTTATACTTCCTTAAAAAATGCTTTTTGACATCTTCTCTGAATGTTTTCATTCTCATATATTTTCTTTTCTATGTCACTTTTTACTGAGCTGAATATAGCAATTTGAGGTTGGCATGATACCAGTCTATATTTGTCTATATTTAGCATTCTTTCTTGTAAAACTCCTCTCACCATTTCTGTGAAGGCTACAAAGATAAAAGATTCACATTTTTTTTCATCTTATGCTCATAGTTCATGCCACTTAATCCTAGAAAATATAATTGTCTGTCTTTATTAAGTCTACTATATTTCTTACTGTAAATTATGGTGAGACAGTTGTCTTATAACCAAAAACACGATTCTCAGAAAAATTCTTCATTATTTAAATCTCTTATAATTTATTTTTATGTAAAATTTTATTGCATTGGTTTTTTTTAAAGTATATCTTACCTCTATAGTTTAAGAAAAAATCTCCTGTTAGTTATTAATCTTTTCATACATTTATACAGAGAGTTTTGTGCCCACACTGTTTTGCTTCCCATTTATGAACATTAAATTTCAGGTTCTTCTTCCTAACCTAGTTACATCATTGAATAGAATCATTTGCATATGACATTTTTGTGCAGTTTTTAAGCTTGTGAAGTAAGTTATTTTTGTTATCTAACCTGTTAAAAAATATAAAAAATGGAAAAGTCAGCTGTTATCTTGAAAAGTCTTCAATATTTATATAGGGGCCACTATCCCTACACATTTGTGTGTGTGTATGTGTGTGTGTGTGTGTGTGTGTGTGTGTTTTATCTGCCAATTTAAAGCTGTTTTGATTGTACTTATAGCATATATAGACACTTAAATTTCTTTCACATTTTTTAAAGAAAAACAGAACATATAAAACAGGCTTTCAACTTGAGCATCTCTGTTGCTGCAGTAGTTAACATGGTGTAATATGAGATTTCTCCATCAAATTATCAGCCCTGAAATTCTTTTGGATTTGAAGTATTCATTTTCTAAAAGTCTTTTAGGGAAATGTAAATATTTTCTTCCTGAATTGGATAGTATGTTCATTTTTGACATCTAAAGAGGAATGTATTTAATCAGATAAATTACCACCTCCTAGCCAGATAAGATTGGTTGAGAGTTAGCAGTGTGCGTGAACAGTACAGAGCATGTAGTGTTTTCTAAAGATGGTTTCCATCAAGGGGAGAATTGCATAAACAATAATGAATGGGGAAAGGAGGAGGAACACTAAATAGTAATAATAATTATTATTATAACCTATTTCATGGTTTATTTTAGGGTGGCCAAAATTATAAAATGTGTTTCAAAAGAAAATAAAATTAGTTTACTATTTTAGATCATTAGTTATTTATTATCTGAAAACTTAAATATATTCTTACATGAGGGCTGTCTGGAAAAATAGTTAGCCATACATGCCTCTATTTTTCATATTACATGGCTGGATACTTTTCGGACAGCCCTCATATATCATGATATTTTGGGGCTAAGAGTAGTTTGGGTGATGCTGTCAAAAGTTCAGCAAAAAAATGAATGTTCCTTTGGCAACGGAGTCAAGTGCCTGGTTCAAAAACAGTCTGAGAGTCTTTCCACATGGTAGACAACTGGAGCTGATACTTCTTAACGTCCATTCGTTGAACAAACCTCTACTGCAACCAAGTTTGTTAACGTTGTGAATAGATGAACAGGATCTGGTCTTTGCCTTCAGGGCAATATCTCTACTGGTGTATGCCATTTGTTGGAATGAAAATAGTCTACTTCCCCTATATGTTAAGAGAGAATCGTAGTCATTTAGTATTTACAAAATGGAAAAATATTTGTATAAACATTTATATTTATGTGGGACTCAATTAATGCTGGTCCATGAGTTTGAGGAATGAGGTCTCTAGGAAAGATAAACTATAGTCCTTAGTTTCAGCTTATGATTTTATTTTTTGTATGCTGAGACTTGTGATTTTATCAAAGACCTACCAGAAAACATAATGAATATATACACATTCCACTTTGCTTCATGATCTTGGATTGGCATTGTACAAATCACTCAATATTCTCATCAGTAACTTGGTTGACGTCATTAACACATTGATTATACTTGTACATTTATATAAAATCCATTATAAATTCCCTACAGTAACTGTCAAGCTCATGGATGCCACCAGCCCATCAATCCTTTTGCAATCTCTCGGTCTTTATCTCTCACTCTGTACTTTTCTACCTTCATGGCCCATTATTTTGGTTATTTTCTTGTTGATACCCTGCATGCCATCATTTTTATCACTTTTTATACTGCCCATTCCCCGAATTTATTACCCGTAAGTCATAATTGCCTGGCTAGACTTAATTATAGATTAACCCCAAATTATTTCATGTTATTGTCTCTGTCAAAAACATGTCTCTCCTCCTTCCTCCATTTGGTCTTATTTCACTTCTATTGTTCTCTTACATGTTAACTAAAATATTACTTTCTGTTAAGTAAACCATTCCTGTCACTTCAAACTAGGTTATCTCATTATTGACTTTCACATAACTTTTAATTACTTTTTTACAGTATTTATTCCAATTACAATTTTGTATAATTTGTTCTTTTGTTCAATCTTAATAATTCTTACAGAATATAAATTAGGTTTTGTTGTTGTTATTTTTCAGAAGGCCTATGTGTTTCTTGTTTACAGTTATCCAGAACATAGGGAGCATTCAAAATAGGGATAGATACATATTACATATCTGCTCTAAAATGGGAATTACCAAGAGTAGATGCGTAGTAATACCAGAGATGTGGTAGAGGAGACTTTTATGATCTCTTTAAATTCTGAGTCTGTGCTTTTACTAGATGAAAATGAAAAAAAAAATTATTTGTCAGCAAAATAAAGGTATAGTAGAAAAATACATTAATAAAATATATGTTTTAGTAGTGTGAATTTGGAAGAATTGTAGCATTAATTCTAAATTGAAATTAGTATAATCTAACTTTTACATTTTTGTTTAAACCTTATATTTTGGAGTAGGGCAGAATACCAATAGCATAGACTTCTCTAAAAGAGACAGGAAAAATTAGAGGAGAATGGTATGAAAAATTTAAGTCCAGGTATAGAAATCAACTTTCATTGATGAAAAAATGGATAATAGCTCATGCTGCTTATTGTTAACCAACAGTTTTGCCCAAGTACCCATTAATCCCGCAGCATAGTGAGCTATATAAGACTCAAACACATGGTTTGATCCCATACAACATGACATACTTCCTGTGAGGCATGCAGGGCAAGATTTCTAAGAAGTACTTGATCAAATCTCTAGAAAAAAAAATATGGTTGATTTTTTTACTTCTGCCAAAAAGGCTAACATGCTTCCCCAAACATTTCGAACTCCAGAGTTCAGGCATCCTTGAGTGGCAGTAATTTTAAATCCCAGATTCTTGGTTTGAATTTTTTATTTGTGGTAATGTTAGAAGATTCTATTTTCTTATTAGCAGGGTAGCTTGTTAGTAATCATCATGTGAGAAATATTAATAATAATGTAAGAACCTGTATTTTAAACTATCTGTCTATGGGGAACATAAATATATTCAGTTTTTAAAAATATCATTTTCTTACTATTTAATATTATTTAATACTTTGGTATTAAATACTCAGAAATTACCTAAATTTATGGGGTTAAACTGAGGGATAGTGAAATAAAAAAGGTGATTTACCCAATTAACACAGCAAGTGAGTAGTCTCACTCCAGGCATGTTGTGGTTAATTGTACACAAAATACATAAACTCTGCTAAGTGAACTGGCATTAATTTGATTCTTGGTCACTATCACTGAGGATTATGTCATAGTCCTAAATTAGCTGTAATTATGAATACTTCTGCTTAGTCTTTGAATATTATCTCAAGAACTCTTTGTTATGAGTTCACTTCTTTAACTGCCCCTGTCATGACATTCATTATGTTAAAAGAGAAGGATTAAATTGTTTGGTTAAGTCAATGAATAAATACTGGGGTGCCCCAAAAATGTATACACATTTTAAGAGATGTCATCTATATATTACTTTTTGAAGTTGAATTGAATTACAGTCGCAATGTGTAATATGACATTCTCCCAAAAGATGACATTAATCAAATGAATGCTAGTGTCACCATGTGACAGGCAGGACAGTCAAAAAAAGGGCAGAAACATGGTTGTTCTAGGAGTGCAAGACCATTTTGAAGTGGTATTCAAAATTCAAGAACATTGTTTGAGTTTCCCCCATGTTCTCCTGACTAAACACCCCTTGACTTCTATTTATAGGAGATCTTAAAGGATGTGGTGTACCTTAGAAAATGGGCTACACTGACATTACTTCAGGAATTAATTGAAATGGCTTGTGCAGCGATACAAGGGGACACCTCAGTCAATGTTGTTCAAGCAGTAGTTCACTGTAATCAGAAGTAACCACTAATGGTAATCACTTGGAGCCTCTCTTGTAATTGCAGAAGTCAAACATGACTACTGTTCATCTTTTGTTATGGGTATATATTGAGTATTACAATTTTAATACAGTTTTTTCCTTTCTTAAAATGTGTTTACTTTTATTTGGGCACCCTCTGTAGATCAGAAGTCTATAAATTTGTCAGTCTCCTTTAAGCAATAAATTGGTTATAACTATCTTGTCTTAAATTTCACATCGTGTGTGTGTGTGTGTGTGTGTGTGTGTGTAATCTTTCTCAGAATTTAGAATGCAGTGAAGTCTGCTGGTTAATTTTAAGATGAACACAGTTCTTCTGCGATTTAATATTCTTTCTCATTCTTCGAACAAATAGTTCTACAATTCTTTACATGCACCAGAAACTATTCTAAGTACTTTATAAATATTAACGGTTAAATCTTATAAGTCATATGGGATAAGAATGACTTCTATTTATTTTAGTGAAGAGGAAATTGAAAAACAGATATGGCATATAATTTTCATAAATTTACACATCTTGGAAGTGGAAGAATTCAGATGGGAACCCATGCAGCCTGGAACCTAGGTCTGTACTCCAGGCTCCTGTGTTTTGCTGCCTCTTATTGAAGGAGCAAGTGCTATGGACTGAATGTTTACACTCCCAAAATTCATAGGTTGTAACCCTAATGTGAGGGTATTTGAAGTGGGAAACTTTGGGAGGGAATAGGTAATGAGGTTGGAGCCCCCATGATGGGATTAGTGTCTTCTTATGAAGAGGACTAGAGCTTGCCCTTTCTCTCTGCCGTGTGAGGGTGCAATGAGAAGAGGGCTGCCTGTAAACCAGGAAGAGGGCCTTCAGCACATCATACTGGCAACTAGATCTCAGATTCCAACCTGCAGAACTGTGAGAATTAAATGTTTGTTGTTTCAGTCACCAGTCTGTGTTATTCTGTTACAGCAGCTCAAACTGACTAGTGCAGCAATGTTCCTCTGACAAACACGTTCTGTATTTGAGGAAAATCAACCAATTATTTGGTTCTCATTGAACATGCATGTTTATGCTATATTAAGATATATTTGTGTCTAATGATACTTTAAATGTAGTAGATACAATGATATTATGAATGGAAATTATTGCAAACTTAATAACATAAAACAATTTTAATTGTTTACCTTTACATTTTTGTAGGTCACAAGTCTGAACTGGGGGTCACTGAGTGAAAATTAAGGTGTCAGCAGGGCCATATGGCTCCTAGAGGTGTTAGGGGGAAATGATGCCCTTGCCTTTTTTCACATTCTAGAGGTTACCTGCATTCCCAGGCTTGTGATCCCCTTCCATCTTCAAAGTCAGCAACTGAATTACTTTGAATTCTACTTCCATAATCTTTTCCTAGCTCTGGTTCTCCTGCCTAGCTCTTTTACTTAGGACTCTGAGATAATTGGGCCCACCCGAAAATTTGTAATAATCTCATCTCACAATCTTCCACTTAGTTACATCTACAAAATCTATTTTCCTATGTAAGGTAACATATTCCAAGATTCCAGGGATTAGGACATGGACATCATTGGAGGCTATAATGGTATTGTTCTCCTTTCTGCAATGAGTACAAAAAACATTTTTAGCTAGGGGTGGATACATACCCCCCTAAACCAGGCCCATTTCCTTTCTGGGAAAACTGTTCTTCTATTCATAGTGATGTACTCCTCAGTTTCTCTTATTTCCTTGTGCTACCAAAATCCACACATTCCTCAAGTACACCCAATACACACACATTAGTATCACCACCATCACCATCAAAATCAAGGACAATTATCACATTCAAGTTGAGCAAATAAATTGTACCTCCATAAAATCTGTGGACTGAGGATTAAGAATGCTTATCAGTATCTTCTATGGTTTAAACAAAAATGTGGCAAGAAGACCAGGATGAGAAGGCCTTTTGGATGAAATGTGTACTTATGAGAAAGGGATGAGTACTTCTCTGTCTCTAGGAAAATAGCCAAAGCA
The DNA here is from genome assembly GCA_004026885.1 of Lyroderma lyra. NCBI lineage: Eukaryota > Metazoa > Chordata > Mammalia > Chiroptera > Megadermatidae > Lyroderma > Lyroderma lyra. The sequence continues at coordinate 15,127 of PVJL010001586.1, read as the reverse complement.
GATTTTGTAGAAAGATAAGTAGAGAAAGGACCTTTTCTGACCATTAAGAAACACAGAGTATCCTCGGTTATTCATGGCTTGCTAGTTCATGTTTTTGGTCCTGTGAGGCCTGCCCATACATCCTGGCTCTTGAGTTTTATGACAAACAAATAATGTGATGGAACCACCATTTGAGAGACAAAATGTGTGCATAATTTCTCAACTCTGCATTCAATGGAATCATATTTATGACTTGAGATCGACTGTGATGGGTGTATTTATACCCCATGCAAGCAGATGTAATCCTAGATCTAGTCAGTTACTTTCCCTTTGCATAAGTTAATTAAATGAGTTTCCTTACTTGCACTGAAAAGCACTTTAATGGAAATAAGTGTGCTAATTTAGCACATTTATACTCTTGGCTTAGTACATACTAAGACAGATATGTACCTTCCTGTAGAAATTTTTTAATGCAATAAATTAATGTATTTTAGATGAGACAGGCAAAGAAACAAGTAGATGTAGAAAAAAAATAAATGCATCTTTTAGTTAACATTAACAATTAATTCAATTTAGGAATCCTGGAAGAGACCACTAGGATGAGGTGACTATGTAGCAAAGCCTTGTACAATGGGAAGCATATTCATGAATGTTACTATTTTGAGGGACTAATATAAACCTAAGCATAGATGGAAGAAATTACAGAGTATGAGTGACTGATAAAAACAGTTGTTTCTTACTTGGCATATTTTTACTTATTCAGAACAAATTATTAATAGTTTCTTGCCCTTAATTGCAAACATTACAAATGAAAAATTACTCTCAAGTGTTTTTTTTTATTTCAAATTACACATGGTCCTTGTTTATATGAGTTATAAATAAAAGTGTTATACAGAGTGATGAATACAAGGTAGAAATACAACATGACCCAGTCAAGATCATTTGAAGATTTTACGAGTAAAAAGCCAAACTGGTCATTAACACAACTGGCTCACCAATTTGCCTTCAATAGATAATTTTATTCATGTTTACCATGGATTTTCAGTAGCTCAGCACTGATGGCAAAGAATAATGAAGGGTTCATAATTAGTTTGTAATTATAAATTTTGTCTGACTGTATTGGCTAAACACAAGACACCTTAGTTTCTAAAACTAAACTGAACATTTGGAAGGCTCATTTGATATGGGAGTGCCCATTAAATTACTCAGAAATGGATATCCTTATTAAAACATGAAGATATAATTTTCTTCATTTTTTTCAAAGTTACCCCAGTAAGCACAGTGTTTTAGAAAATTAAAATTTAGAGATTTAAAATAGGAAAAGGATTGAATTTCTAAATTATTTTGATGACATTTTAAAGAACAATTTATTTCTTTGAAACAGATGTTCTCCACTTCTATTTCAAACTCTTTAAATGTTAAAAAAAAAAAAAGTGAAACTAAATGGCATGAAAATAAGTATCAGAGGTATTCCCACAATGAACATACCAAAGACAAGGGCAAGTGATAGCAATTAAGATGTTTTCCATTTGGTGGCATCTACCCTTGTTAACAATGATGTATTTAACTTGGTTAATTTTTGTTCACAAATCTCTATTTTATACTTATAACCACCTGTAGTGTTTATGACAATGTGAAATAATAATTAAAATATTCCCTTGGAGCTATTGAACATATGGCACTTCGAATCCTCTGTTGATTTCACTGTGACATTGGTTCTATTTTTTTTATATGTTTTCTCAACATGGTTATTTTAAGTTTTGCTGAAGCTTCAGCAGTGAGACAGTCAATTAAAAGCAAAAGAAGAAACAGGTTTGTTTTTTATTTCTTGGTAAGAAATGTGCTTTGCGATATCTTTGATACAAGCTCTGTTTAAACTTCAAATAAAAATATGACAAGTTGATGTATTTGAAGTAATTAGACTAGGATGTCAACCTTCCCTCAATGCACTCAAGACTAAGGGACAAGAGTTGTACACGATAATAATGTATTTCAGTGACCTTATTTCAGTGTGGCAAAATAATTTTTAACAATAACAATCAGTTGCATATCTAGATAGTGAATTTTCTGTCTACAATAGAATGTTTTTATTTTAATTTCAAATATTGGGATTCTATTTTTAAGGAGAGAGTTGCATATTAAACTTAATGTGTGAAATAAAACCATCATCTAAGTACTAAGGGAATGAAATGTGCCATATTTTTAAACAATTGTGGTCAGAGACATAGAATGAACATAGAAGATTTGTTTCAAAATCGTAACATTTCTAAGCAGTTACTGGTGAATCATTCACATCCTTTTCTTCAATACTGAAAATTCTTATGAGATATCATTAGACTGTTACAACTTATAATGGAAAAATCAATGCAGTAAGAAAATTAAATTTTACTGATAGCCTTTAGGCAAAATGCAATGTTAAAATGCATTTTAGCTTCCCATGTGGCTTATAGGCAAAGGAAGAAATGGAATCTGGGTTAGCTGTCAATGCAAAATATTTTTTTTTAGAAGTCGACGGGCCCTGCCTGTGAACTAAACGCTTTCCTAATGCATTTGCTCCTTGATTACTTAATAATGTGAAAACAACCATCCTAATTTGATCATACGAAAGATCTGAAGTCTCTTCTACTTAAAAAAAAAAAAAAAATCCCTCATCATTGTCAATGAGGAGATTCTTCATCTTCCCAAGAAGAGGAGTAAACAGAAAGAAAATGGATTAATCTCCCAAGCAGTGTAGCAACGGTTTGTGAATTATTGCTAGGGAATGGAAAGGCTGAGGAGGAGAGAAAAAAGGATGGGGAGAGAAAGACAGACAGAGGAAAAGACTGACACTAAAAAAGAAATTTAATCAAGCTTCCACTTATCTCTTGTGAAGGTGTGACATATAGACTACATTTCACGTAACCTGTAATCACCGTATGTGACCATTTTCTTTTGTTGGCAGACATATATAACAGATATGGATTGACACTCATGCATTTTACTCATCTTGCATCTATAATAAAGTCATGCTTTATATGAGTGATTTAAATGACAATGTTCTTTGCTTAATTACCATGTGGAATGTGCACAGTTAATTTCTAGATCATAAACAAAGACACTAGTGTTTTACAGCTTCTCTTCTACTTTAGACCATGACTAAAAATTTTATTTATTGCCCTCATAAAATTCAATGATTAGTTAGAGCATATTTTTTTTTATATTGAATTTCCAGAAAAAAAGCTGTTTAGTTCTTCTTTTGAAATTTTTATGTTATTTAATAGTAAACATTAATATTTTTTCTTTACTTTTATGGTCTTCAAAAGAGTATGTTTAATTATAGTTAGTATTTGAAAATTAATTCTCAGTCAGCTTTAAATGTTTAATAATGATGGTTATTAATATTTGAAAGAATTTAGGTATTGTTGAAGTCCACAATATGAAATAATAGAGAAGAAAGCTATTTTATTTTTCCAAGTGAGATAACCAATGATTTCAGTAATCTAAAAGATATTGGTTATATTGCCTAAAGCCATTATAATATTAACAATATTTCCTATATTTTAAAAATAGTCTTTTGGGACTCAAATATATGGTGATGGAATGAGAACTGACTGTGGGTGATGAACACAAAATGCAACACACAGACTATGTATTGTAGAATTGTACACCTGGTACCTATGTAATTTTTACTAACCAATGTTAACCCAGTACATTTAATAATAAAATAAATAGTTTTTGTATCTTTCTTGATGATTTTTTTTTTGCTTTGTTGATTATCCAGCTCACACTACACTTGTCTAAACTTGCTTACTCTGAGATTTATTCTGAAAAGCCTCTATAATGTCATTTTAAACTCATGGTAGACAATTAAGTGAGAAAAAGTAGTTTATTTAGGCAATTAATCATTTTAAAGCACAGGAAAAATCTAAGAGAAATATTTTAACCATATATAGTTTATGTAAAGTAATAGGAATTTGATGTAAATGGATACAGAAACCCTAATTTCTTTAACAGATCAGATAATGATTTCTCAGTTTTGCTATGAAAAATTCTACCTTGCATTGCTTAAGCTATCCAAGGAGGAGCTTGATGAAATTTAATTCAAAAATTTATTGGTGTAAAAAACTTTTTATATTAAACCAACTCTTCAAAATGATAGAATTCATCTTTCTCCCTCATTGCATCTTCACTTTACTGATAAAATGAAAAGAGAAATGATATGTGGTTTCTCCATAGTCATAGATTTGGGATTCAACCTTGACCTGCTGGCTCAGGGGATAGTAATTATTCCAATGTACTGTGCTCTTTATTTATTGAAAATAAATTATAATAGCATTTTGAAGTTCATTTTGAAGTTTTACATTTCTGAAAACCTTGGTAGAAAACATTGTAATGAAAAGCTTGAATCTATTAGTTTAACACAATAGTATAGGGGGTAGAGATAGGCCATGAAACTAAAAATCCTAACTTGATTTCATAATCATTTAGAGTAAATAACCCAGTATAATTAAAATTATTATATATACATATTCTCTTTTCCTTTCTCCCTTCCCTCTCTCCCCTCCCCTCTCTCCCTCCTCCCTCCCCTGTCCTACACACACACATCCATCTGCTTACTTACCTATGTATTTAACTTACTAAGATATTCTAGGCTCTGCTTTTCTACCAACTTCAATGAAATATTTATAAAACCATTGTGTTTTGTTTGTTACAGATGTGTTATACAGAATGCTTCCTCTATCCTATTTTCTCCATTATCTAAGTATCTATCTGAATTCTGATTTATATATAGTTCAAGTTACTGACTTATGCCTTCTAGATCCATCTGTGGCAAACCCCATGCATGATCCAAGCTTACCTAGCTTCATCCTGCTTCATTGTCCTGGATCTATACTTAGACACATTTTCCACTCTTCTTGTGGCCTCATTGAAAACAATTTCTATTCTCATGTGCCTTACTTTTCTCCATAATCTTTGAATTTCCTTATTTTCTTATGTATGTGTATAAATATGTGTATAGGTATGTATTATTCTTAACAAATATTTAGGATGGAAATAATATTTCTTATTTCTAACACTAATGACTTGAATTATGTGCAATTTGTGTATATCTGAACCCAAGTGTAGAAGATTACTAGATGTGTATACAGAAGTAAATTTGTGTATTAAGGATTTTCAATTAAGGAAGCTTGCATTTAGAGCTGGGTATACTTATTGGAATTAAATAACATTCAATATCTGTGTGTGTTTTAATGTTGAGTAAAAACCATTGAAGTATACAGATACAAGATTATTCCTTTCAGTAAAATTAAATTGTATTTCCAGGATTTGGACTCCTATTCTCGTAATTTTTTGGCTTTTAAGTTTGATGTATCAGGGGCTACTTCTATACTCACAAATAAGATACCTGCTAATTCTGTTGGAGATTCATAGATTCTGTTATATTCAAGTTTGTAACTCAGTGATCACTGTTCTATGCAAAATCCAACTGTAATTCTACGCAGTACCTCATCTTGTGGGAATTGACCCATTTTGCTAGTTTTTAATGTAAATCTTCTAAAACAAATACATCAGCAACTAGGATAGCATGCAAGAAAGAGGAAGTGAGCTTTGTGGATGAACAATAGTTCATTTTGGTTCTAGGGAGATAGCAATTTGCCCCCAGAAATGACACTTCCATCAGTGAAAGTGTCCACATTCTTCCTGTCTGGAGTCAAAATATTTGCTTCATTCTTAATATTGAGTTGATAACAAAGGATAATGTTGCATAGGCATAAGTCCAAAGATTCATTTCTTGCTCTGAGTTATAGATATATCACAGGTATGATCAACTATTAATTTTCAAGAACAGTTTTTTCTTCTCTATCCAAGTGCTGACATTTCTGTAGTTTGGATATCTGATGGTTTAGCCCGTGATTAGCTTCTGATATCCTTTTTCTGGGTCTTGGAAACATCATGCTTACTTCCAAATTACCTTGTAGGAACAAGTTTAAAGAGTTGGTTAAACCACTATTCTTCACAGTGTGGTATTGAAGACAATTTCTCCAGAAAAAAAAATGGATGATCAATGACCTTTGTCACTACACAGTACTTTTTATTTTAAACAATTCTTTTTCTCCTCCAAGAACAATATGATTTCAGAAGAACCCATACATTGTGAGCTCCTATGGACCTACAAGAGTGCAATGACTTACACGTATTGGCCTGATGGTCATTGGAACTGCTTCACAGCTGTAAAAATACTCATTTCACTGTAGTTCTCTATAAGGCCCTTGCGTCTGAAAGAGTTAATAATTCTCTGAAAATATTCTACTATACAGACACATGAGTACTTAGATTATATATACTGAGAAAGTATGGTTTGTTTCATTTTCTCAAAGTTTTGCAGATGGCACTAAAAAGTAAAGTCCGATGTTTCCTGTCAGCCTCTTAAATAAGGTTCTGTACTAGGAGGGATGCACAATAATTGAAAGCTTTTTATATGACTGGATTTTGAGATATGCAGGTTTATGGTAACATTCTCAGGTAGTAGTTATGACCACTTAACAAGTAAGGGAACTAAAGATCACAGAAGACAATAAAATTCTAAGATCACTCATCTAATATGTGACAGGACCTGGATTTAAATCCAGACCGACCTCATTCCAAAAGCTAGTTTTCCTGCTATATCATGGAAGCCTTTGGAAATTAAGGAACCTTTTATGATATCTTATGATAACACTTAAAATAAAGGTAGGATTCTCTCAGATTATAAAGAAAATACCCAAGTACTTTAAAAAATATGCGTGTACTGATAGGCATAATGGAGATGTTATGGGGCTGTGGCATCAAACTTAGTGAACTGTGACATCTCTGTGATGTAATATTTCTAAGTTAAATTTTTATACCTACTGATAACCAAACATGGTCTGTTGGTACCTTCATAGAAACTGCAGTGAATGATTAATATTGTATATTTTAACAATATTATATATTCTTAAACAGCAAAAGGTGCTGCATGTTATCTACAATGTCAAAACATTAACAAAATACCACCATAATGCAATAGCCATAAAATAGCCAGGCAAATGAATGAAAATGTTGTGAGAACCAGCAGCATGACCTTTGCTACACACTGTTACCCTGAGTTTCAGGTAGAGTTTGGTTTCCAGAATCCTATTCATTCCTATCTCCTACATTGCTCCGGACTAAGGAAGTTGTGCCTGGAACAAAAGGGAGCCATATAGAAAAGAAAATAACCTTATTAACAATTGGCCAAGCTTCCAGACATGCCCAGGAAGGTTGACTACATGGGAGATAGTAAGCCAATAGAGCACATGAGGCCTGAGCCCCAGGCTTTAAAACATGGTGATCTGCAGCCTCCAGTAAAATGTAGCCACATGCATGTCCTGGATTTGGATCAATCAGATTTGTGCATATTTAGGTGACAGAGGGAATTGAATTGGCATCTAGTCCTGGCTAGGAAGATGCTGGAGAAAGCTGGCCAGTGAGTAAAATAAGATACCCTCTCCATTGGGGTGTGTGTGTGTGTGTGTGTGTATGTGTGTGTGTACATATGTGTGTGAACACATTCCCCCTTCACTCTCACATGCATTTATTTTCCGTACTTGATTTAAATTCACCTACAGATTTCCAATCTTACATAAAGAGTCTTCCATTTTCCCCCTCAAAACCATCTCCATTTATAAATATCATTTTTCACTTTAAGTTTTAAACAATTATGTTGTTGTCTTCTAATATGATTGGAAGAGAGGGTATTGCTGAAATACTAAATTTTAGTTTAGCAATTTAAGATTACCACTTGTGACTTGTGGGCCACTTTTCTTGCAGGGACCACGGTGTATATCCTATAGAGTTCTACATAAATTGAAGCTGATAAAGTATTTTTTCTTGAACAGTAAAATGTGATGGATATTCATAGACATTCTGGTTTATCAAAACAGGACATATGGGTAACAAGTGCAAAAACAGATGGCATGAAATCCAGTGGTTTGTGAAGGAGAAAGAGATGAGAGAGAGAGAGAGAGAGAGAGAGAGAGAGAGAGACAGCCATGGACTGTTTGTTTCCTTAAGATTATCTTTGAAAACCTAGGGGTATGAATTAGTAATTTGACTTAGTAGCTTGTACTGGAAATATTATAGTGTAATATGTAAATTATATATATATATATATATATATATATATATAAAATATATGTAGACAATTTGATTAATGCTGGTTTATTTTATAGATATATTGATGATGTTAACCTTGAACAAAGGTTATTTTTATTGGCTAAGGCAATACTGAGTTTTAGTTTTATCCATTCAGCATATTCATTTCCCCTAGACATTTCTATAAGTTTTAAATTTTTAATTTTTTTACACATGGCATTTTTTCTGCTTTTTAAAGTCTATTCCACCAAGTTTCTGCCTTTAGAGCTCCTATGTATTCTATACATGATACAGATGAAATAACACTTACAAAATTTACCTCAGCTCTCTTAGACAAACCCAATAGCTTTTTCTTCCCAAGTTTATCATTACACTTTTTACATTACTTTTTCTTTCTTCACGACTATAAGCTCCTTTTTCTTACGGGGGTGGTGCAGGGGACGACAGATAGTTCCCTGGCTGGGAATCGAACTCAGGCCGCGGCATTGAGAGCACAGAAGTCTAGCCACTACACCACCAGGGAAACCCCCCCATAAGCTCCTTAAGAACAGAAACTCTCTCTATTGTTACTGTCTTCCCAGTATGTACAACAATGTGGCATATATAGTAGATATTCAAAAACTGTCTTGTAGATTAGTAAAGTAACTTTTGGCCAAATCTATTGCATACAGCTGTTTTAAGTGGTGTTAAAAAATAGTTCATTGGGTAACTAGAAGACGAAAATTCTCTTACACACTTAAAAAAAATCTTTTTTTTTTTTTTTGTTTAAAATGCACTTCTTGAGTACTTACTCTGTAGAGAACACAGGGTCAAGGGTTATAGGGAGATACAAAAATTAGTAATCTATTACATCTAGAGGGGGATGTAAGCCATATATAAAAATAGGTACAATGAGGGTAAATATGATAAATGGTATAGGGGGCCCTAAAGAGAGGACTGTAGAGGTCCTTAGGAGGGGGAGAATTGTTTCAACATTCTGTTATTTCTTTCTTCATTCACTAATAATTTTGGAACCACTATTATGTGCCAGGAACTACAGATACAATGGTGAATAAGATACCATCTTGACCTTCAAAAAATGTATATTCTAGATGAGGTTGGGTGATGTTGGAAATTCAAGTAAGTGGACAAACAATTCTGGTAAAATGAACTGAATACCATGACTAGGACAGAACATAAAAGTCACCCATCCAAAGCAAGGTGGCAGGGATATCAAATGAATAACAGTGATGCTATTGTATCACTTTAGATTATCTACTGTGCAGAAAACATATTTATTCTCATCCATGAATATGCCTGAGCTTATTACTTTTACATATATGATTTTAATTTATTTAAGATGGAACACTCCAAAATACAATTTACCTACAAAATAGTTTTCACATGATCAAATAAAGCAAAATTTTATAATTTTCTCATTTTGAAGAAAAATATGTTTATGATTGAACCTGACAGATTTAGAAAGTTAAAAAGAGTGGGTTTTAGAGAGAATGTTATGGTGAATACATGGCTATGAAAACAGTCATAATAATTTATCAACCCAGATGCCAGATACATTTGCTACATAAATTCATCTGTTCAATAGAAATGTAGTCTATATATAATACACACACACACACACACACACACACACAGAGAGAGACAGATAAACATACACACAAATATATAGGGTAAATTTTTAATAACTAAGATCCAAAGCATATATGCAAATAGGTTAATAAAATAATAGTTAATAATCCGAACCAGGGCATGAAGGGGAGAAGCACAAATGTTAACCAGGTAAAGTTGTTAAAGGTATATCACTTTGGCTCTTGGTTTCCTAGAGACACTAGCCAAGAGTTAATTCTTATCACATTGCAAAGAGCATGTCATTTGGTTCCAGTAGTTTAATGAAGGAAACTATTGCATTGATTTCAATTATGACAGTTGTATATGATGCATTATTAGTGAGTTAAATATCAAATATCAAAATATATATTAAAATTCAGAATTATGATTTTTTAATTAGTAGAGGAAGCAAGGATTTTTATAAAAAGCAATGTGTAGTTAGACTCTGTATTTCCTGTGCTATATATTAGTGACTTTTGCCCTGTATTCCATTCAATCCTTAGATTACAAAGAGATGACTTTAGAGACCCAGTTGTGGGTATCAGGGAAGACAAAAAGATAGGGCTACAGGCATCCACCCCAATACAGTCAGAACTGCTTCAAATTGTCTTTGAAAAGAAGGTCTCATTGTGGAAACCATTAACAGATCAATATACCATAGTATTACTATAGAAATCTTATCATTTAAGAAAATTAAACTTTGATATTCATATTATTTTATTTTTAAACCAGCCATACAATTTGCCTAAATAATGCTAAGAAGTGAAAAATTGTGTAATTATGCATTTTGCAACACTTTTTTTGCAAAATATTAATATGAATTTTATTTTGATTTTGTGATCAGGTAAATTAAGGGTTAGAAAGGTTTGGATTGTTATTCATGTTAAAAATGCCTATAGGCATATAAAATATAAAGATAATTTAGAGCAAACTTGTCCAACTTGCAGCTCGTGAGCCCCATGCCATCCAGGATGGCTTGAATGTGGCCCAACACAAATTCATGAACTTTCTTAAAACATTACAGAAATTATGCCCAGACCTTGTTTAAGCTCATCAGCTATAGTTAGTATATTTATGTGTGGCCCAAGATAATTCTTCTTCCAGTGTTGCTCAGGGAAGCCAAAAGGTTAGACACTCCTGATTGAGAATACTTTTACTCATAAAGGTACTCATTGCCCACTGGCAGAGAGACAATGGGCATAGTCTTGCAATACCACTTAATAAATACCAGGAGAGAGGAAGGCAATATACTATGGGAGCACTTGGATGTGACAGGGCAATTGCTCAGAAAGGAAAGGGGATTTCACAGAAATCTTTGTAGAGTAAATAAAACCTCTTAATTTGTGTCTTAAATGTTAAGTGGGAGTTAGCTATGTGAAGGTAGGAAATTTGAAAGATATATACTTTTTAATGTATTTGTTTAACAAGGAAAAATGATGAAGTTAACATGTATTAGAAGTAAGAAATGGAATGCAAAGCCTCAAATGTGTAAAAATGTATGAAGAAGTTTGAAAAATGATAGGTTGCTACATTTGAGTCCTAAGTTAGGGATTGATAAGAGAGGAAGCCATATTACTGAAGGTGTCACTCATTATTTAAAGGAGGTTTTTTTTAAACTATATTTTCATAATGCTATTTAAAAAATATGTGTAATACTTGCCATGAACACAATTTCCTAAATTTTTTTTATTTTTATTTTTTATTTTGTGTTTAGCTTCTTTACAAGACTATAAGCTCTATGAAGGCACAATTGTGTCTAATTGACCATTCTTAACACATGCCTGGGACATAATCACTGCAACAAAAATATTTACTAAATTGTATAAACTTAATCTTGAAGACAACAAGAAAGCATGAAGGATTTTAATGCAGGAAAAAGAATATATTAGAAGTGTGAACTTGAGCATCACAAAGACAACTTAAAATTTGATTTCAGTAAACTAAGATGTGAGTCTAAGATGTGGTTTAAGCAATTAGGTGGATAAGGACTTTTGAGAAATAGGTCTTTAGATAGAAAATTTGTGCTAAATTTGTGTGTAAATTCCTATATCTTCCACATTTAGTCTTTTATAAATCACGTTTATTAAATATAGTCAAGGAATGAACAATATATGGCCTATGAGAAATATGCTACACTATTTATAGGAACTCTCTCATCTAATAGATGAAGGCCTAGAAATCAAGGCCTGGAAAAGATCAAATTCAGCCACGCCCTCTCTATTGGACTTTACCATTGTACTCAACTGGTTATTTCCGGGAGACAGAAGATACAGTTAGGTGGATATTTATTAAATAACATTTAAATAATTTTCATGACTAAATAAAAAGTAAAGTGAAACAGAATGCTGAATTTCTGTTTGTCAGGGTCTAGTCATTGAGACAGAAGCCATTGTACACATAGAGGGTGCCAAAAAAGTGTATACACATTTTAAGAAAGGAAAACACTGTATTAAATTTGTAATATTCAATATATACTGATAAAAAAAGATGAATACAGCTCACATTTGACTTCTGCCATTGCAAGAGGTGCTCAAAGTGGTTACCATCAGCATCTAGACACTTTAAATTATGGTGAACTACTGCTTGAGCAACGTTGACCGAAGTGTCCACTTGTATCACTGCGCATGCTGTTTCAATTTCTTCCCAAAGTACCACCAGTGTTTCTATGGTACACCCATCTTTCAGGTCCCCAAGAGAAGTCATGGGGTGGTAAATCACAAGAATGTGGGGAAAACGAAGCTCAAACAATGTTCTCAAATTTCAAATACCACTTCAAAATGGTCTTGCACTCCTCGAAAGACAGCCATGCTTCTGCCATTTACTTTGACTGTCATGCCTGTCGCATGGTGTCCTTAAGCATTTATTTGATTAATGCTGCCTTTTGAGTGAACATTGTGCTACACATAGCTATCATAATTCAATTCAACTTCTAAAAGTAATACATAGATAACATCGCTTAAAATGTGTATATATTTTTGTACCCCTGGTATTTCAATTAGGGGAAGGGTGGCAGTATAGTGCATTAGTCACAAAAATTTTTGAAAGGATGAACTAATAAAAGGAAGATGGGAGTGGCAGATTTGGGAACAAAAAGTAGTATTGGTGAGCCCATGAGTCTGCAACTGATCTGTGCTGTTGGAGATCCTATAATATTATAGTCACTTCTGGATTCTACAAAGAAATGTCACTTTCATCAAGGCTGGGACTGCTGTAAAAGGGAATGGCTCTTCTCTAAGTCTGGAACGAATCACCTTAGCCTGGCTAATATGGTCATCGCCAGGAAACTGCTGTACTGTTTGTACCAGATGCATAAAGTTTCCTCTTTTTTTCTGGCTTATTTTCTTTCAGTGCCTCCTAGTGCCTAAATTTTAAAAAAAAAGCAGCAATCAACAGGGTCTGAAAAATGTAACTCAGTGGAAACCAGTTCTGTCAGTTTAGAGCAGAGTCAAAATGGGTCTGGGAAATGGGAATAGGTCTGGGAAAGAACAGGTAAACAGCTGGCATAGGTGGTATTTCAAAATACGTGGATTTCAGAGTATGTCTTCTCCTTAAGAATGCTGGCAAAGGACTCTTCTCTAGAGACAGACCTTCCTCTTCGGAGTTCCTCAATATGGGTGACTGACCACATAGTGTAAAAGGATTATGATGAGGTAAACCATTAAATAAACAATTAAAAAATGGACCATAGACCTTAACGGACTCCTCAGCAATGAAAATTTACAATTGGCAAGTAAGCATATGAAAAGATGCTCTACATAATATGTCATCAGGGAAATGCAAATAAGAACAAAATAAATAAAAACAGTAGTAACATTGGGGCATTCTATGTCATCAGTTGACCTCTGAAATACTGAAAAAGTGTTTTTTGATATGTCTGAGGCCCTTAGGGTCCTGTAGGACCTGCTGTAACATTTTCTAAATGGAAGACACTTTCAAGCGGTGATCAGAGAATCAGCTAGAGAAGAGTTTATGGATCATGTCATTTTAGTTCTTTATTTCATAGAAGAGAAAACTGAGGACAGAAAGTTTAGATGATTGTTCAGAGTCACAAAACAAAAAGTGAAACCATATTTTATTTTCCTTTTTCTTTGTCCATTGATTGCTCTTTGCACTGAAACACAAAGATTCAGGAGTCTTGGGGTATATTATTTCTTCTGCACTTAACGTGATCTGTAGCTTTGAGCACATAGTTATCGAACAAATATTTATTGAATGACTGCTGTGTGCTATGCGGTATTCCAGGAAATAGGAATATAAAGATGATAGATGCATATAATCATGTTCAATGTGAACAAGGTACAGTGGAGAAATAACACGAAATAAATTCTTCAAGGCTGATAATTTAAACAGACATAGCAGATGGAATCTAAGGTCCTCTTGGTCAAAAATGTTATTACATTTGCTACCATATCTTAAATGTATTAAATCTGTGCTTCAGGACTTTTGTTTCTAATTTATGAAACAACCCTTATAGATAAGCGTTACTGTCTTCACTTTACAGATGAAAAAGTCATTAACTTGGCCAATATTGCCACTGGTTTAAAATACACAAAATACTGAACTGCTGCTATCAGTTTTCAATTTTGTTTTGAAGGAAAGTTTATATGTATGGAACTAGTTAATTGCAAGAAAAAAAAGAGTCAACTTTAGGCTCCCTGGGAAATACATTTATGCTTTCTCTGAAAGAAACGTATCTTCACCCACATTCACTACAAGCAGCAGGTACGTACTCCTTCCACTAGGTAAGACTTCTTGAAGGTCTTCACCAGCACTATCCAATAGAACATTCTGCAGTGTTAAATGTGTTCTGTATTTTGCATTGTCCAGTATGGTAGCCACTAGCTTTCTGTAGCTATTGAACACTTGAAGTATGGCTAATGTGAACAGATGGAATGTTTAATTTTAAATTATTTAAGCTTAATCATTTAAATAACTATGTGCCTGTTGAGTACTTGGGACTTGGCTGGTGACGTTGAGGAACTGAATATTTAATTTTATTTAAATTTAAATAGTGATATTCAATTAATGATAGGGAACTGGTTAATGGATATTGCAGATCTGTGCATACTTGAATGTACTCAAATGTGTTTTTTTTTAATTCATTTTTATTATTAGACTTATTGGGGTGATATCTGTTAGCAAGGATTACATAGGTCTCAGGCATACAATTCTACAGTGCATTGTCAACTTGATGTATAATAAGTTCACCACCTAATGTGACTTCTCTTTCCATCACCTTATATTTAGCTTCCCCCGCTCCTCTCCCACCCCCTCCCCTTTCTCCCCTCCCTAACCCACTCGTCCCCAAATAAACATTAAATTATCGATTGTGTCCATGGGTTATTTGTTTGTTCATTTCTTTTTTTCTTTGCTTTCAGTTTTATATTCCGCATATGAGTGAAATCAT